>JANTPX010048230.1:0-11268 GCA_024757885.1 Apantesis nais | reverse complement strand
CGTAGCCACGTAAAACTGATAAAAAAACTATAAAAAACAGCACGTGCCAGCAACATTGTTTGTTCTTCGTAAATATTCACTCCATTCCTTCTCTCATACACTCTTACACTCTAATGTTTTCACTCGTACCTCAGACATCACATTCACTACATAAATTCAATTCGTTACAAGCATCGGTCATTTTTTTTAAATTAAGTAAAAATTAACAAGTTAAAATAGAATCTTTAGATCAGATGACTCTTGTGCTCGTTTGCACCCATTTGCAAAAAAAAAACATCTGTCACAATTTGAAAAATCTTTTATAAGATAACTCCGCACTAGGAATATATCGTATATCACAGGGGACTTTACACACATACATGAAACGGACACGAAGAACACTCAGACTCAGAACAGCAATTTGTGGATCACGCTAAATGTTGTTCCATGTGGGGATCGAACCCACAACACTCAACACAATAGAAGGTGAGGCAACATGACGTCATTACATTGGTATCCACATATTCGAAATGTTATGTATTATTAATGACGTTATCTCTTCTATCTGTTATTGATCGAGAATCATAGGTGAGCAATCCCTTAAATAAAGAAATCAGGGTATAAACACTACCGTATATCTTTTCGGAGCTGTAGACACTTGTCAATTCTATTTTGCCTTTCTCCCTGTAGGCTTTTATTGTTCTTAGTTCCGAACCACTGTTTTCTGTAGGAACTAGATCACACGTTGCGTCAGACAAGGGGATCCCTGAGGCCGACTGCTCTGGCTCCTACATTACTATAGACACAATTCCTATTTGCAAAACATCAAAGAAAAGTTAATCCACCCTCTACCGATGATTGGTCTAAGAAGCGAGACAGCCATAAAATTGCTAAACAACGATTAATTCTATATATTGAAAAATAAATTATTGCAAATCGTCGAGTGTTGTCACTAATTCACCTCCAAGATTGCTACACGGAATTTCTAAAAGAGACATATGAAAATACAGATTTAGAGGCTTCTATTTTCAGCACTCATGTTCTCAAGGACTTCATTCTGAAAACATTACAGAATAAAATTACATTAGTTAAAATTTCAAATAAGCAATTTTTTATATCCTCTGAACTTGATATAGAAGCTATTGATGACGAAGAAATCCAAGACATCATATTTGAACAAGAAGCTCAAGATTTCGCCTTAAAATATCGCCAAAATATAATGAAAATAAAAAAAAAACCTTTAACAGATTTCATAGATAGTGAAGTCTTGAATAAAGGAGAGTGCGATATTCCCAAGTGGTTAAATATTTTTTGGACTACAGCCTTGAGCGGCGTTGGCAAAGAAAGCTGCGATCGAGTTAGAAGATTATCTTCATGTTATTCACAGGATTCTATCTACAGCATTACAAGAGGATACATCAAACCGAAAAAACATATTTTATTGGGTATGACTGTAAAGAGCCTTACTGGAAGCAAAAAAGTAGTAGAGATATTAAGTAGGCAAGGCTACTGCATCACCTATCCCAGTATACTGGAATTAGAAACGTCTGCTGCATACTCTTGTATTTCTAATAATCAGTTATGTCCTACCAGCATTTTACGCACTCCTATATTGTCATGTGGAATAGCGTGGGATAATTACGATAGATTTGTGGAAACAAGCTCTGGTAAAAATACCCTGCATGATACAGTGGGTATTATTTATCAAAATATCCCAACAGAAGAAGAGTTGAACATCATCGAAAGGAACGATGCATCTACAGTATTTGAACAGAATTTATCAATTAATGTTCGTGATTTCTCTGGTCGTAGAAAACGTTCATTTGAGGACGACTCATTTGAACATTTACAGTCTACGAAGCAACGTCGTTTAGAATTTTGGCATAGTAGTTCATCGTTACCCGAAAATATACAAAATTCAGATAAATTTCAACATAAATACTTTGCGTGGGTACTTTCCCATAAGTTACAAATTTCAGACACGCCAATGTGGATAGGATATAATGCCAAAATTTTTAAAGATACTAGTAAAATTCAAAAGGTGGAGTATCTCACGCAAATTAATGATTCACCCACGGATCCATCAGTTGTGAAAGAGACGATGCGAAGAAGTTTGCAAATCGCTTCGGAATGCCAGAAAAATTTCTTCAGTGTTACTTACGATTTAGCCATGGCTAAGATTGCTTTACGGATACAGAGTGCCGAGGACGAATTTCAAAAACTTTTCATTAATTTTGGATCTTTCCATATAATGTTATCATTCATGAAAGCAATCGGGAAATTTATAAGTGGATCTGGTTTAACAAATATTCTTATAGATAGCGAAATTTTAGCCAGTGGCTCTATCAATTCGTTTTTAAGTGGAAAACATTTTAATCGGTGTAGAAAGATTCATCCTCTACTCTCCCTTGCTTTGCAGGTTTTGCATTTGGAGCGGTTTTTACAGCAACATGTTGAAAACCTGGAAAATATCCAAGAGTATTTACAAATATTTAATAAAGAAGAAAATGAGGACCCACAAATAACCAATGAGAATTTGAAAAAGTTATTTGAAAAATATGAACAATATAAAAATGAAACTTTACTTGGAAGACATGGTAAAACACCTCAAATTTATTTAATGTACACCAGATTAGTTGAATATTATCTTCAATTAGAATACAGTATTCGTACGGGTGATTTTAATTTCTTTATATACATTTTACCGAAAATAACCAATATTTTCTTTTTAATGAACCACCATAATTATGCAAGGTATATGTCTGTTTATTGGGATAAATTAATAAATATTGAAACAACACATCCTGGATTGCTTAATGATTGCCAAAAAAGTTTTTTGGGCATTCGCAGAACAGTGAAACCGTTTTCCAGAATACCGATTGATTTAACACTTGAACAAACAATCAATGCTGATGCTGCTTCTAAAGCTTCTGGAATTATTAACGTTACAAACTCGTTTTCTGCACGACAAAAATGGTCAATTACTCATTCACTACGTACGAGTGTTATATCAAAAATGATGGAGTTTTGTAATATGAAATCCACCGATGACATAACGAAAGACTTAAAGGAGTCATCCATTAAGAAAGCTACGAAAAACTTAGAAGTATTAATGCAAGTAATAAAGCAGTACACCAACCCTTTCTCGTTAGATCTGCCAAAAAATTATCTTTACAATATATCGAAAGGTCAGTCCGTTAGCGATGAAATATATCAATTTTTATCATCAGTTGAAATAGAGGGTGAAAAACAGCATCATAATTTCATTACTGAGACTCGGATAACACCAGATAGGTTTGATAAAGCCATTAGTAAAAATAAAATTATTAATTTTGAGTACAAGAATACGAAAAAAGTCAAAATTAATGGAAAAGTCAAAGAAATTAAAATGCAAAGAGATGTTTTTGGCCGTTTACTTTATGCATCAGTAGAAAATAAAATTGATATAGAAAAAGCATTAAGTTATCCTCTAGCTCCTGTTCCTTTTTCACTCTGTCATACTGATGGATCAATATGCAAGACCCCTAAATCTGTGATTATTAATGAATTACTAGAATATCAAACCGAAATTGAAAATCCTCCAGAAGCAGACATTCACTTAATTGATGGATTTTATTTATTACATACGCTGAAAAACGTTCCAAACAGTTATGGTAAAATCTCGAAACATATATTAAAAATACTTACATATAATAAAAAAGAAGTACATATTATATTTGACAAGTACAAAAAACCCAGTATCAAAGATTTTGAACATGATCTGAGAGGTGAAGAGGATACACAGTATGACGTCATACGTAGAGACAATAATCGTCCTGCGGATTTCTGCAAGTTATTGAGGAGTAGCAACTTTAAAGAAAAATTTGTCGAATTTTTAATTGAAGATTGGACAAGAGATGAATTATTTACCTTGATTGAAGGGAAGACTGTTAAGCTTAATTATGATCAATGTTACACTTATGAGGTGTCTAGTGATAATAAAATAAAAAGAATTATTGATTATAATCTTTCTTGTTATCATGAAGAAGCTGACACCAAAATTGTGTACCATGTTTGTCAATTTAATCGTAACTATCGTGTGCAGATACATTGTACAGATTCTGATATACCAATAATAATGTTGGCAAATTTCAAGTATTTAAAAGATGAAATACAAGTAATAATTAATTTAAGCACAAATAAAAAAAAAATGTACCTGAACATAAATGAAATTTATGCCAACCTTGGAGATCAATTATCGTGTTCATTTGCTATATGCCATATTTTTACAGGCAATGATTACAATCCCGCTTTTTTCCGTAAAGGAAAAAAAAGACCTTTCAGTATTTTTAAGAAAAATAAAAATTTTCAAGAGGCTTTTATTCAACTCCTACGAAGTGATCATACAGTATTAACAACGTCAAATGAAATAGTTCGAATTATTGAAGAGTATGTATGTAGAGTGTACTCATTAAAAACCAAAAATGATATCAACAGAGGACGGTATGAACTATTTGAAAAAGGCTATAGATCAAAAAGTGGAAGTGAAAAAGTATTAAAAAAAAATATTATAGGATATGATCCTTCCAGTTTGCCACCAACAAAACAAGAATTGTTGCAACAAATTAAAAGAACGGTATTCATCAGCAATGTATGGTGTAATGCACACATGCGGTGCCCCACAGATAAAGTACCTGAAAATTATGGATGGACAATAATTGATGGTAAATACGAGTATTATTGGTTTGATGGTCCTCAAAGCCCATCCTTTGAAGAATTATCTTCTCAAATGCAAGGTACCCTATTAATATTATTGAAATTTGGTTTTTAATTTTTCGGCGACATTAATTAATTTTTTCATATTATTACAGATTTAGATACCACGGAAGATCAGAATGAAGAAGATACTGATGAAGATGAGGAGAGTGATGCCAGTAGTGAGGATGAATGTTTTTCTGATGAGTCAGATTAAAATTAATTTCTTTTTTGTATAAAAGTATCTACTTTTTCATGTATGTTACATAATAAAGTTGATTTATTTCAATAAATATATTTTCACTTTACCTCATGTTGCACATAGGAAAAAGGAAAATTACGATTATTGTAGGACTACGGATGCATACCAGTTTTTTTGTAGGACATTGTTTTATTCGGATAAAAAACACACTAATGTATCACGTGATACTTTTGTCCTACAGTTACTAATAAAAAAAATGGTCCTGTGGTATGGACAACTTAGGAGTCTAGGACTAGAAAAATGTTCCACGTAATGTGTAGGACAATGTGGGCGTTAAATTATATAATTATTAAGTAACCAACCAAAAAAAAATCAGCTGGTTAGTAATTATTTTTCATGACTTCATAAATAGCACATGTTGCAAAGGTGGGACCTCGTTGATCAAACCTAGCATTTTGTAGGACAAATATTTTTTCGGCTAATTTATATTATTATTATAAGAATTATAAATAAAAAAACCAGTTAGTAATGAATTTTTGATAACCACTAAATCAACAAATTATGCCCTCATTACCCCTGTTAGCTACCACTTACGAAATTTTTGTACTAGCTAATGTTGGGCGTCTCGTCAAAATGAAGCTACTGACGAAAAATTAGCTTGTTAGTAATCACTTACGAAAAAGGGCGAGGGATCCCGGTCTATTAATAAAATAACATCACACAGCAACTGAAGATATATTGACTTTGTTCAGGAATTTGAAAGTGTGTGAATACATTTAAATAAACGAGTATGGTAGCATAACAAAATTTATATCTGCACAAATAAAAATGTGAAGGTTTTTCATAAAAAACCCTATTACTTTACTGAGTCGTGAGAACGTGAAATCGGGATAATTTCTTACAAATTGGACTGTAGAAAAGTTGTAACCTCATTCGCATGAACTAGACTAAAACCTATTTTCATTCTTAAACGTAAAACTTTGGATACAATTTAGCACAATTGAAATGTCTGTATATGGAAAACTGTGGAGGAAATGTGCGACAGTAAGTGTTCCCAACATTCAAACGTAAAGTGTATCCTGGACTAAATTCTCGTCGGAAGTACTCTCCGCTCATGTATCGGCTCACTTTATGTAATGTATGCAAAGCGAGCTAATAAAACGCGAGTCGCCCCGTGGCGCCGTAAATTCGAGAACAGTTGACATTTATCCAAAGTTACATCCGTTACAATAACAGTCGCAGTTACGATATCCGAGCGCGCTCCGCCGTCCATTTGTTCTAGTTCCGGAGGCTGTGCACTGCAGCCAGCTCACTCTAATGTAATGGAAAACTTTACACAAACACGTTTCAAAGCTCGCACGGATTAGACATACTGAATCGGAGCGTCTCAACTTTGCGACGCTTACAGCCGCTTGCCTTAAAGTGTTATTACCTAAAATTCATAATGCATTCGCTCTCTACATTTTGGCTATATTTAACGAACTGACTGATCAATCTTACCTTCATATTTGTAATGCCTCTTATTGACTAAAGTAGTTGACGCTTGCACAAGACACATACATCAAGTATTCTCTATAGGTGGATGTATAAAGAGGGTACATGAGTACGGTACACTAATCAATGGTTAGAGGTTGCTCGATATCGGTTTTGGTAGAAACCAACATCTCGATCAGAACTACTCTGTACAAATGTCAGTGCAATTATAATAAAGTTACCTATGTTTTATAAATGAGACTGACAGAATCCGGTTATAAGACGAGTAGCAATTATTGATAATTTTGTTTTATAAATACATAAATATTCGTGAGAATACGATTGATCAAAATAACTTTTAAAATGTGTAGCAGGATTATTAGTATATTCTGCATTTTAGAAGGCCAAATCATACAGACAAAAAAAATGTTCGAAAAAAAATTGAAAGCGGTTATGCCTTACTATCTAGGAGGATAATGAATAGCTTACAACCTACTCTCGACCTACCAAATATACAAAAAAAAAACAAAAATCGGTGAAGCCTTTTAGAGTAGTTCGATAACAAACATTGACACAAAATTTTTATATATTTTATTATATATAGGTTTTTAGTCGGTTTGAGTCCGACATAACCACCCTTCCGGTGGTATCTGAGTGGATTTCTATACAAAAAAAGGGGTGGGTATGAAAAATAGATGTTGGCCGACTCGCAGACTTAACCTATGTGCACACAAAATTTCATGAAAATCGGTCGAGCTGTTTCGGAGGAGTTAAATTATAAACACCGTGACATTACAATTTTATATATTAGATCGTAAATATGAAAGTGACTGTTTAAAAATTGTTTCGGCATTGGAAAGCTACTTTATCGGTGAAGAACATTACCTACTGACACCTACATTAGCTACTTTTTACGACCATGACTGACATAGGTGCTAATTCTGTTGTTCGAAAACTCTCTAAACTAAACTAAAAATCTCTAAAAATTTGTTTAGTTCTGTCAAGTATTACGTTTTCAGAATAGGGAATGTTTTTTAACGGGACTAAGTTTTTTTAGTGATTTTTAGTTTAGTTTAGAGAGTTTTCAAACAACAGAATTAAACACCATAGACGCGGGCAAAGCGGTAAAAGCTAGTTAGTTTATAATTAAAAAAAAACCACTTCTTGCAGGACCGAGGACGTATTTGATACAGTTCTGATGGCAACAGGACGAAATGCGCTTACCAAGCAACTTAATCTGAAAGCGGCAGGAGTCAATGTGAGTATACACTGTAATAGTTAAATTATGAGTTTTTTTTAATGTGTACAAACCTTTCTTTGTGTAAAGATATACTTATATACTTGGTACATCGCAACGGTTTACATGTTGGCAGAATTTTAGCCTAACGTACGGCCTCTGTCTGAAGACTGTCTTCCTCGGGATGTACCTCTTCAGTCACAGGACAAACTTGACTGGTGATTTGTTCTATTTCAGTGCGTGACGGCCAGCGGCAAGATCGCGGCTGCCACGGAGCAGACGAACGTGCCGCACATCTACGCGGTGGGCGACGTGCTGGAGGACCGGCCCGAGCTGACGCCCGTGGCCATCCACGCCGGCCGCCTGCTGGCGCGCCGCCTGTTCGGCGCCAGCTCGCAGCAGATGGACTACGACAACGTGGCCACCACCGTCTTCACGCCGCTGGAGTACGGCGCCGTCGGCCTCAGCGAGGAGGAAGCCACCAGCCGGTGAGCTCACTCTTACACGTGTACACTCTCTGTCGTACAGTACTCGACTTAACGAACTATCATAAAATAAAAATGTTGTATTTAATCGCAACTATTACGCGATCGAAGTAATGACACAGTCTCGCAGAAAATCGATGTTTCTTTTCGGAAGAATACGGAGAAAATTAAAACTCCCGCACCCCTAATTTTGGGGATTGGACACTGAACGGCATTACCCGCCCTTCGTTAAAAGAATTAGACTCGTGTCAATCAGTTACCATGACAAAAAAACGCCTGATCGTTGCCCCTAATCCATAGAAACATATTTTTTACCAACTCTAGCAAATATCCAAAAAACTAATTGTTTTTAAATTCGAATTCGTTTCATAGAGATTGATTGTTTTTCCAAATCTTTTATGTTTAACTTGTAATTTTATAATATACCTATAATTTTGTTATAATCAGGTATGGCGCTGATAACTTAGAGATCTACCACGCGTACTACAAGCCGACGGAGTTCTTCATCCCGCAGCGCAACATCAAGAACTGCTACCTGAAGGCGGTGGCGCTCCGCGAGCAGCCGCAGAAGATCCTGGGGCTGCACTTCGTGGGGCCGCACGCCGGGGAGGTCATACAGGGCTTCGCCGCCGCCATCAAGTGAGTCGCGCTGGAGGCCCAACCACCTCTCATTAACGTTTATTTAAATTTCTCTCTTAAACACTGCATATTAAAGAACCCACTTATAAAAAATATTATAAGTGTATTAAAATTTCTAAGGTTATGGAATATTTTTTACCAGATACATAAATTAAGTTAAAATCTTTGTCAATTGACAGATATTTACAGCAACCCTTATTTATTACATTTTTGAACATTTTACTCTTTGATGTACGTAGTTCACAGAAATATCAATATTAAGTAACGATGAGAAGTACAAATCTACCAAGAATGGACTCTTTCGTGATGGGAAGTTGAGTCGTCGTGTTTGTCACAGATAATGGATTTTTAACGCATCTATATTTATGTATTGTTCTATTTTGATCACTTATCTCAAGGTTATATGATACATTTCAAATTGCTATAATTTATAACGCCACTGAGAATATTACTGGGGCTACAGCCGACATGACGTCACGTAGAACAAACAACATTGCATTTTGAATATAAATTTTAATATTATTGCTGTTGTAAACTGTATTTTTTTAGTATAGATATCTTTTTAAGTTTGAATAAAATTAAACAGGTATATCTTCTCAACAAAAAATAAAGATTTTTTTTATTTTTTTTGGAATCGTTAAAAATCATTAAAGTTACTAAAATTATTATTTGTAATATTTCTAGATGTGGCATCACTATGGAACAGCTGATGAACACAGTGGGCATCCATCCTACGGTGGCCGAGGAGTTCACCCGCCTCAACATCACCAAGCGCTCCGGCAAGGACCCCAACCCTGCGTCATGCTGCAGCTAAATATTTCTTCCCCACCCCCCTCACAACACGAGCACGAGCACTTACACGACCTCATAGCGAAAAGACCGACTATCTGACGTCCCTCAATCTATTAGCCAATATCTATAATGTATCTTTTTTATTGATGAGTATTACGTACAGTCAATTACAAAAAAAGTTAAATTAAAAAAAAAATCTAGTAAAGTGAATTAATCAATTATTTATTTAACTTTCGCACTTTGGAACAGTTAACAGTTATAGACTTCTTGGAACAAATACATTAAAAAAGAGTTTGTATTTTGTTAGTGAACAGTTTAGATATTGATATGGTAACACTGATTACCTCTACCACAGATATTAATGATATCATAGATACATTATAGATAGAGCTAGAAAATGATATTATATTTCCCAGTGATTGTTTTTGTAGTTATTTTTTACTTTCGATGATCTTGGTGTTTAGTCGATGGTCGATAGATCGATATGTAGTCGTTGTACGTAGTTTACACAAACTAATATTTAAACCATTGTTTATTATTAACTAGAAGAGACAAAACGTTCAACTGCTATGACATAGACAAAGCATTAAAGGGCCTTTATCTACTATGCGGTTATTGCTTCCAACTCTTTTCTGGTGATAATAAATCTGTGGTTAATACTTTCTGAATAACTTTAGCATTGACAATGTAGAATAGATTGTCATGCGGCTTGGTACAACATTGTTAACATTTTGTTACGTCTACCCACACTTAAATTAATTTACTAAGTCGATTTTTTTACATCATATATCACAATATTTTGTATCCTAGTACACATGTGATAAGACATAAAATGTCTGAACAAGTTTTGGTGCCTTTCACCCCTTAATTTTGCTTTCAACTCTTATAGTACAAATAATTTAAAAAAAGCTAAGAATTGTTGTCAAAATATGTGTGAATAAATGTAATGAATTATTATTGTTACTATTGTGGAATAAAATGGTACAGTATTATTGTTATTATCTAGAACGTGGCAACATTCCGGACAACAAATGATTCGGCTAAACAGTTTTTTTTTGTTATATCTGTGTATTTTTATTTTATATCATTTTGAACTCTAATAAAGTGATATATTTTAATTAATATCTTGTATTATTTACAGTTTTTTATGATTATCTGTATTCTTATTCTCTTAAAAAAGACAACTCTCGCATAAGAGATATATCTTGTGTCGCAGGGGACTTAACCTAGACTCGGAACAGAGATTTGTGAATCACAGAAGGTGTTGTCCAATGTGGGATCGAACCCACAACTTTTTGCAGTAGGAAGTGGCGAGGTGTGACCCCAACTACACCATTCTTGCAATCATTGTTGTTACTGATAATTATCTAATAATATTACTGTACTCTATGTATTTATTATCTATACATAATGTATACATGATAAGAGTTTTTATCTACGGTTTGCACTCGCTTCTGCGTGCAGGAACGTGTGCAACGAATCCCAACTACTGAAGCTTGAATTTTAACATTGTTGGATGGGGAATACTTTGCATTTAAAAAAAAATGTAATTGAGTAGGATATATTATGTCCACCTTTTTACCTATTTCTTTTTTAACTTTTTTTCCGGTCCCTTTTATAATTCTCTCTCCTGATATATATCTCTCTAATGATATATATATATATTTTTTTTTTAAAGAACCCCCGCATTAGGATTAAATATCCTGTGTCGCGGGGTACTTTACAAA
>JANTPX010047136.1:0-11319 GCA_024757885.1 Apantesis nais | reverse complement strand
ATGGCGGTCTTATCGCTCGCAGCGATCTCTTCCAGACAACCTTAGAACAGATTTTTTTATATATTTTTTTTATGTTCAAATTTCAATAAGATACTTAACATAGAGCCCAAACTATACAGATAAAAATATATGGGTCCACCAATAGAGGAAAAATAAACAAATTTTCATCGACTGATATATAAAAAATAAAATCTAGCACTAAGTCTAAGCAAAGCACATGATCGTTTCAAGTATAAGAACTTATAATTATATTGTTCACTGTGGCGACTTCCACATACGGCGAAACGAAGAAACATACTACAGCGCCATCTATCGAAGACACACCAAACTACATTGTAACTACTACGGAGTAACTATTAATTCTGTGTCGTGATATGAAAGTTTTCACGCTGATTATCATATCTACAACTTCTCAATATCAACCGTCGGGAGCCGCGGCGGGTCAGGCATGATAACCTCGCCTGTTTGGAGGATTCTCTTTTTGTGTTGGAGGGACAGGACACCCGTTTTTCCACAGTGGTGACCCTGACGTGATTGAAAGCAGCCTTCGAGAAACAAGATCAGCAGCAGCACCATCGCCACCACCGTGTACAATCGGTAATTAAGTCTCAGTCAGCCAGCAGCCTCGACCTCAACAGAGGTACCACACGCAGGTAGCGACTACTCCAGTCTGGTTACCCCTACAGCCTCATCAGCGTCTAGGCACAGCACACTGCACCTACGGTCCACATGAGAAGAGCAAATCTCTCCCGTCTACGCAGCAGCCAGCCACTACACAGCAACCGATCCGACTCACCGACTCTCTGGGATCAGTGGACTCCAGCCCCGACTCACTGGGACTAGCGACACTCGGTTCCGACACACTGGAAGTAGTGGAACTCAGTTCCAACTCACTGAAACCACTGGCCCCTGGTACTGACATGCTCGACAACAAAGCAAAGACAGCTGATTCATCGTACATATCGACCTCCGGTCTTGGAGGGGACTGATGTGGTGATTTCCACATACGGAGAAACGAAGAAATATACTACAGCGCCATCTAGTGAAGACACACTAAACTACATCGTAACTACTAATCTTGTATCGTGATATTAATAACAACATATCTCAATAATATCTTGAACAATTCTCACACACGGCTGTCTGATTCCAAACTAGGCCGTCTGTACTATGGTAACCAAACTGCTGATAAACATACTTATATATTTCCAAATATATACATATTATAGATAAATGACACCTAGACACAGAACAAATTATACTGCTCATCACACAATTATTTGTCCTGGTAGGAATTTAACCCACGACCTTCGGCTTAGCAGTCAGGGTCACTAACCACTAGAGACTATTATATATCATTATATATATATATTAAAATTCTCACGCCGATTATCATATTTTCAACTTCTCAACATCAACCATTAAGAGCCGCGTCCCGCCAGGCATGATAATGTCGCCTGGTCGGAGGAATCTCCCTTTGTGAGGGAGGGACATGACATGACCGTTCTTCCACATTCACCACTACCACTGCCCACGAGTGTGTTTCTCGATTTTGTTTTTATAATCTAAGTCCAATAGTAGCGGCCAACAACATATAAAAAGTTCGTATAACAAATTAGCTGGTATTGTATCCGCACATACTTCAACGTGAGTGGGCGTTCTTGAAAGAGTGTGTTGATTACGGGTATGTTCTTTTATTGTGGTGTTATTAATTAATTAATTTATTTATTTATTTTACATCTTTATGTACTTATGTACATCGGCGGACTTAATGCTATGGCAGCTTGTAAGGTAGGTGTACAATTATTTCACTGATTATAAATGTATATATTTGATAAATATATAAAACTTAACTAAAATTACCGTTACAATTAAACATATAAATAAATTTACATACAAGTATATATTTTATAAGTTCGTACAGTAGTAAGTACACAGTAGTAACTGATGGTACTGCCGCCGAATAGCATTTTTGTGACGTACAAGGCAAACGAGCAGACCAGTCACCTGATTATAAGTGACTATCGCCATAGGCACCTCCAATGTAAAAGTTAAAAATGCCTTGCGCTCTTTGGAGGACTTGCCAAGGATGAGGGAGACACTCTCTCGGTGAACGAGGACGAAAGAATTGCTTCAAATCACTTTTATGTAAAACTGTGGTTATTTGTGAAGAAACGTTGTTCTCCCACATTCAACAACTTTACGTAGCTAACAAGTGGTATGAGTTAAAATAATTAAGCATTGAAAACCCTCCCGCAAAGCGAACCGTGAGGACACCAGTGACATTTACATATAGATAAAATATAAGTTATTTTTTGCAATATCTTATAGAATACGTAATATGTTGAACAATATGTGGGCGTATTTAACAAAATCTTTAAAGTGCATTATCATGCTTACAATAATTTTCTACACCTATAAAAATTTACAAGTTTTTTAATTACCAACTGACACTTAAATTCTAGTAATTTAAGTGTCAGTTGGTAATTAAAAAGCTTGTAAATTTGTGTGTACACACACAAATTTACAAGTTTTTTTACAAGATGTAACAATTATACACTAAAGAAACTAGTTTCTTTTTTGTATAATTGTTACATCAAAACATTTATTACTATTATATATTTAATTTTTTACTCTTATAGACTTAAGACACTAAGTTTTGTTTTCATTTGATATTACAGAACTTAAAGCATACCTAAATAAACTGTTTTATTTTGTTGATAACAGAGTACATAGAGGTCTCAAACTCTAAAAAACCTTTAACTGCGTTCGGTTTACATTCCTCTGTGGTGAAAAAAATAGTTAAAACTATTGACTATCCCGCTCTTGCCAAGTTAACTGTCTCGTCACTGTCACTACAAATGTTCTAATTATAGCGCACTAGCATGATAAAGTTCAACTGTTTGCTTTAGTTTTGTAATACGACACTGTATCTACCCATGTAAAGGATCTATATTTTGGAATTATGCCGTTAAAATTAATAAACTAAAAATATTTTTATAACCCGGCTAAAAATTTACGAAACATTTAATGTTATTACATCCGTTAGTTAAGATCAGGATATTTAACACAACCTTTATATGGACATTGGGAGAAAAAATGATCTTTTAATAAATTTAAAAAATTCAGTACTTATTTAGATATTTTTTCGTTAATTTATTTACGAGTTTTAAGGAGAATCAATAAGCTATACAAAACAATATGTCATGGCAAACATACATATAATAAAATATACTTATTTATACACTACATTCATTTAATTATATAATAATATAATATAAATATATGAAAGTCAAGAATTATTTAGGTATTTTTTGTTAATATATTTACAAGTATTACAGAATTATCTAAAGGTCCAATTAGGTATACAAAAACAATATATAGATAGTTATACATAGCCAACCCTTACCTCGTACCATGACTATCAACTAACAGATATCACACCACCCAGTAATTACCGAGAAGCCATCATCTCATGTTCCTAACAGTTAATTCCCATAAAATTAATGATGACCAAAACACTTAAGATATGATTCTTAGTATGTCTGAAACCATTAGACAAATAACATTTCGCTGAATAAGCGCATGTGTGAGGTACTGTACACCATACACACATGCACCAGATCTTTAGTATATAAGCCAATGTTTTTTAACCATAGATGTTCTTAAGTAAAACAAGCTCATGCTGAGCACACGTGTATAGTTAAAATAAATATATTTTTATATGAACTAGACTGCGTTCATATTTGACTGGCGCAGCCGGGTCGGATTAGTAGTCGCGAATAGTGATCGTATAAAAGACACGAGAATCGGTCGTTTACGTTATCCTAGACGCATAGACTCTAACTCCGTCGAACCTATCAAACAAATAAGTCAACTGAACGACACGCGTCCTGCATCAAGCAACTTAAGAAACGGCATGGGATCAAGCAGATTGTGAGTAGACCCTTATTCGCATTCCCTTAAACCCTTGTCTATTATTTGTATGTTATATATTTAAATTGGACTAAAATCGCCATTTTAACATATGTGTATTTCACTCAAACTTAAGTAGATTACACAGTTTTTAGTTATTAAGTCACGTAATTCGAACAAAAATCGTCGTTTACGTAGTTATTTTTTTACCCTAAAGTTATTTTTGTAATCAAAATGAGTCAAATTCAATTGATACCCAAAGAAATTCAGAGCATCATCCCTAGATTTGATGGAGATGATAAGTTACTCAATCTATTTATTTCCAAATGTGAATACGTAATTAAAAGTTTCCGTGGGGACAATAACCCAGCTCAACAAGCTTACCTCTACCATTGTGTAACCAGTAGGTTAGTAGGAAAAGCTGCTATCTTAATAAGTGAACGAGGAGACATTAATACTTTCGAAGAGTTAAAGGAAGTATTTGTCCAACATTTCGGAGATCCTAGATCCGAAGCATGCATTAGCATAGAGTTAGACAACCTTAAAATAAAACAAGGGGAGTCGTATATAGATTTCTGTCATAGAATACAGAACGTTAAGAGCTCCCTCATCTCTAAAGTAAATATTTTAACGGATGAAGGAATTAAAGCCGCGAAATATATTATATATAATAATGCCGCCCTGAATGTATTCTTATATAATTTACCTGAGGATTTAATAAAGTTTGTCAGACTAAATAAATGTGCAACGCTAGAATCAGCACTTAGTGTAGTTATGGAAGAAGTTAATTTCCAAACAAGATATAACTCGAAAAATAAAATAAAGTCAAACTTTAACCACTATAATCAGAATATACAACATAAACCAACACCTTTTCAACATAAGTTTTCTATTCCACAGAATAATCCAACATTTAAACCTAATTTTATACCTAACATTAATAATAATAATCATAGATTTAACCAACAGCCACAAGGTTTTAGACCAAATCTACCTCAATCATTTAAACCTAACTTTAATAGACCCTTTAATGGCCCGCCACAACAACTTCCACGTGCTTTGAATAATTATAAGCAATCGGGATTCTTTAAAGCAAATCCTAACCAACGATTTAGATTCGGGATAAATACTAATCAACAGCCTAAACCGCATTCTACATCACATACAGACGTATCAATGCGTACCGTACAAAATAATATGTTAAATGAACAAGAAATTGACTACGAATTCGGACAAGAATACGACGATACGGTTATAAACGAAATTAATATGGAGGAAAATACTCAATTCACTAATGAATGCAGTAGTGAAGAAATAGACGCAAATTTTCAAATAGAAGCCTCTCTAACACCCCAACCGAAGTGATAAAACTCAATTATAACGGTCTTAAATTACCTCATATATATTTACCTGAAATACAGTCAATATTTTTAATCGATACGGGTAGTACACGTTCGTTTATTAATTTCGAATTAGCAAACCGATATTTTAAGAAATATATTAGTTTAGAACCATTTGAAGTCTTTAGCACGCATGGTCGTAGTAAACATAACCAAATCGCAAATATCCCTCTACCAAAAACGTTTAAAGAAAATTTCCAACACAAGTTTTATATTTACAATGTGGATAACACATACAACGGTCTTATTGGATCAGATTTACTTACAAAATTAGAAGCCAATGTAGACATGAAAAATTCAATTTTAAGAACGAGAACAACGAATATTCCTATTCTATATAACCCCTCTCACCAAATAGTAATACCTCCTAGGTCGGAAAAACGTGTAAAGGTACCTACCTCTTTAGAAAATGGTAACGCAATATTAAATTACACCGAGTTTTGCTCAGGAGTACGTATGCCTGACGCTATGGTAAACTGCATAAATTCATTCGCCCAAACCGTGATTCAAAACACAACAGATAGTGAAATGAAAATAACATTTACGAGACCCTTTAAGGTATCTAAACTAGATTTACCTACAAAAAGTAATAACTGTAATAACATAAATTCTATCCCTAATTTAGAACAAGTATTAGAAGACAACTTATCCAAATTGCGATTAGACCACTTAAACTTAGAAGAAAAATCTTTAATCACAAATTTATGCCTAGAGTACAAAGACATATTCTATTGTGAACATGTACCCTTGTCATTTACAAACCAAGTTAAACACAAAATTCGTACAAATAACGAAGACCCCATATATATACGTCCATATAGACACCCCATAAATCAAAACGAGGAAATACAAAAACAAGTCGATAAACTATTAGAAAACAAAGTCATTACCGAGTCCCATTCTCCATGGAGTGCCCCAGTACACTTAGTACCTAAAAAGGTGGATGCCACCGGGGAACAGAAGTTCCGTATGGTAATTGATTATAGACGACTCAATGAAATCACTATAGACGACAAATACCCATTACCAAATATCACTGATCTATTCGATAGACTAGGAAAAGCATGCTACTTTTCGACTATTGATCTAGCCAGTGGTTATCACCAAATAGAAGTAGAGAAGGAAGACCAACCTAAGACAGCATTTACAACCCAATCAGGTCACTTTGAATTTACTAGGATGCCTTTTGGTTTAAAAACGGCACCAGCAACCTTCCAAAGAGCCATGGACAATGTACTCCGAGGACTACAAGGTATTCATTGCTTAGTATATCTGGATGACATAATAGTATATTCAAGTAGTTTACAGGAACACATAACGAAACTACAGAAAATATTTGACAGACTTAGACAGACAAACCTCAAAGTCACACTAGATAAATGCGAATTCTTAAAAAAGGAAGTATTATATCTAGGACACACCATTACAAAAGACGGACTTAAACCAAATGACGACAAAATAAAAGCTGTATTGCAGTTCCCCTTACCAAAAACACCAACGGAAATTAAAAGTTTCCTAGGATTAGTAGGCTATTACCGTAAATTCATAAAAGATTTTTCTAAGATTACACAACCCTTAACTAACTGTTTAAAGAAAAGAAATAAAGTCACCATTACAAAACAATTCGTAGATTCCTTTGAGAAATGCAAAGAACTACTAACTAACGCACCTTTGCTTCAATACCCAGATTTTGATAAGCCCTTTTTGCTAACAACAGACGCATCTAACTTTGCACTAGGAGCAGTCCTGTCACAAGGTCCTATAGGTAGCGACAAACCTATAGCATTTGCTAGCCGAACACTTAACGATGCAGAAACACGCTACAGTGCGATTGAAAAAGAATTACTAGCAGTGGTATGGGCATGTAAACATTTCAGACCATACCTATACGGCAAAAAATTCACAATACTTAGTGATCATAAACCACTAGTATGGCTAAATTCCATTAAAGAACCGGGAAGTAGATTAACCAGATGGAGACTTAGACTGTCCGAGTACGATTACAATATAAAACACAAACCAGGGAAACAAAACTGTAATGCCGATGCATTATCAAGAATTAGAATTAACGCATTAGACGATATATCCATGATAGTCAATACGGGTAAACAAACTAGCCCACAGTGCATAGAGATCTCATCTGACGAAGACACTTTAACTATGACACCTAGATCAAAATCCCCCTACTCAATACCTTCGGTAGGAAGTGAAACACTTACAGCTTCCGAACGAGCCGACTCATCCTCTATAGTATCAATTCACTCAGATGTGAATACCGATACATCAGGCATTCCTATATTAAAAGAAGCAATTGACACAAAGCCAAACCAAATACTTGTATACACATGGTTCAGAAACGAATTAACCGTAAAAGACTTATCTAGAGACAAACAGAAGGTTTATGAAGTACATATGCCCCTAAACAATCCGGAAATAATCAAAAGATACTTAAAAGAATACATCAAACCAAAAATAAAATACTTTATCTATTTCGAAGATATACGTCACCGAGAACAATTTGCAAATATAATAACAACACTGTTTAAAAAGGACACTATTAAAATATTCGAATGTACCGAACGGGTAATTTACGTAGAAGACGAAAATGAACAGAGAGAAATCGTTCTTAAATATCATATCGGAAAAACTTGCCATCGTGGTATCAAGGAAACAACAGCACATTTAAAACGCACATATTACTGGAACAACTTAGAGCAGACAGTAGCCAGTATTATTAATTCTTGTGAAATCTGTAAACAAATGAAATACGACAGAAAACCACTAAAACCAGAACTACAGTTAACACAAACTCAAACTAAACCGTTTCAGGAAATATTCATGGACATATTTTCTATAGAAGGAACTTATTTCCTTACTATCATAGACGCATTCAGTAAGCTAGGACAGGCCTTACAAATACCAAATAGATCCACACCAGAAGTAGTTAGGGCACTACTAAAATACTTTTCGATGTACGGCGTACCGTCGCGTATTAGTGCAGATCCAGGAACAGAGTTCAACAACAATTTATTAAAAGAAATGTTAACATTCTATAAGATCAATCTACACATCAGTACACCTCATAACCCAAATTCTATGGGATTAATAGAACGATTCCATTCAACCATAATCGAAATATACAGACTAGCTAAGTACGAAAGGAAAATAACAGATGCTGCAACTGTTATGACTTATGCTATTATGTCCTATAATCAGTCTATACACTCAACAACAGGTTTAACACCTTTTGAAGTAGTATTTGGACATACAGACGCTTCAAGTATTTTTGCAACAGATTTTAATAGAAATTACACCCAACAACTAGTGAGTGATCATGTCAAACGTACTAAGTACCTATATAACTATCTAACTAACAAAATGTTACAAACGAAAGAAAAAATTAAAGAAAAACGCGGTGGAGAAAAACAATTCGATTTAAAATTAGGTGACAACGTTTACGTTAAAGGAGTAAACACTAGGAGAAGTAAAGACAAACCTAGATATCAAAAAGCAAAAATTATAGAAGAACCCAATAGAAATATTGTTACGATAGAAACCCCAACAAATAAGATAAAAAAAAGTACCCACTAAAGATATTAAACGTCCTTCACAGGTTCGTCCTGGTGATGGCAACTCAGGCAGTCCTAAGCCTGGCCCTTCAACTACAAAGGATTAAAGATAATCCGGGAGTTCTCCCTGTACGGGAAGGACAAGCGTCCTTAAGCCTCTATAACTGGCATATTATTAAAATATTAGATTTAGATTTGATTAATAGAAATATAGATTACAACATAGGAAAATATTTAGAGATAACTAGTTATATGAAAGATAAGATAGATACGTATACTTTAGATGGTAGCCTTGTTGATGCTGAGTTACAAACTCAATATATAATGAACATAACCATACAGAGATATAACCAAATAATCCCAAGTAGTAGAATCAAACGAGGACTTATCAATCCTGCAGGATCAATAATAAAAGCAATTACTGGAAATATGGATAATGATGATGCAATTAGATATGATAACTTGATCAATAATATACAATCGAAACAAAATGTAATGTCTAGTAAAATAACCTTAATTTCCGAAATGGTTGATACCTTTGTAAACATCACCAATTCTACTAGAAATAACTTTATAATTTTAGATAAGACCATTAAAGAAATGGAAGAAATTTTAAACAAAACCCAATTCCAAAGAATTAAGAACCTGGTATTAAACACCTTTGATTTGTTAACACATAACTTTCAAGTATTATTAAACCGCTTGGATGAAGTGGATACAGCAGCTTCGTTTAGTAGAGTAAATATATTACATCAGTCTATATTAGATACCAACGAATTATTTAAAATCCTGAAGGACATAGAGAAAACGGATAGGTTAGCATTTCCTGTTACAATAGAGAACTTAGTTAAGATAGAACATTGCATAGACATCAAAGCTTATGTAAAGGGTAAACAAATAACTTTCATTATGTCGGTACCAACAGTCCAATTGGATATTTATAACTATTATACATTACACCCATTTCCAATGTATAATCCTAAAATTAACCTATCATTCCTTATAACCCCTAAACATTCCCACATCCTTGCGAAAGGGTTGAAGTTAGTATCACTCTCCCAGCCTTGCAGAGAGATTGACGAAGGAAAGTTCCTTTGCTACGAGAGCAACGTGTCCTTCGAGGAAGAAACGACTTGCATCAAGGACCTGATGACATTCTCTACTAAGATAATGTCTTGTCGCCCCCTTCCTGTCAACGCATCAGACATCAAAATAAAATATATACAGCCAAACTCTTGGCTCATTTACGCAGGCTTCCCTACATTCCTGACAGAATACTGTGACAGCGAGACAAGCCAACACGATGTCATCGGCACCTACATTATTACCCTAGAAAACGCCTGTGAAGTGAAAATAGGAAAAATAACTTTAAGACAACGTCGTCTTCAAGCAGCAGAGATGGACTTTCATAGCACACCAACGATACATCTACCTAGCATCATAGCACCAGAGGACATCAAGTTACGCTCAACCATAAACTTAGACGAAATCGACCTGGAAAACTTACAGTTTCTATCCCACGCATTAAAGGATAGCAGTGCAGTGATTAATGACAGTGACGGTCAAATTGTGAATGTGCATAGTATTAGTATAGGCACCATTGTACTCTATTTTTTCTTAACATTAATATTAAGTATAATTAGAAACTTATAGTTTAAGTTGCTTGAAAGAGAATCTTTTAGATTAAAACGATAATAGTATATCACATAGTTTTCAACATTTGTATTAAGTTAAGTCATACGAGAAATGCTTTTAGCGAGATTAGTGGACTTAAGTTGGTACTTGAGGTGGCGCTGAATGTAATTTAAACCTGCCTATGATTATACCTATTATCGCATGTTTAAGTTACTCTTTTACCACCTATTTGATGCGTACTGACTAGAAATTAAATATAACAATATAAAATACAAACTGTATAAATCAAACGCAATTGTTTATAAATTATTCTAAATAATATAATCGTAAACCAGCCAATTGCCGTATCATCCAAAGGCAACTCTCTGTAGAGCAATAAGCTTGGTACAGTCGTTCACATTATTAAATGCGCCGCCCCACCAATAGAGACGTGAGGTTTTATGATTATTACACTTTATAAAACAAAGCCCGGTTCAGCCTTTATGGATTATAAATTTCATTAGCGTATGTTGTTGTACGATCGCGTTTATTGCTCCTGTGACACACTGCCCTCACTTTCGTCGAACTGGGAATAAAGTTATCAAACTATAGCGATTGTGCGCAGACATGAGAGGGAGTAGATATGAGATTCTCTTTAAGCTTTAGCTATATAAGTAGGTGCCACAATTGTTTATTTACCAAATTGCTTATGGTAAGAAAGTTTAATGTGTAGAAATTTGCGGATATAAAAGTAGAGAACGACCAATTAAAATATGAATGGACTGCGTAAAAGAGGAAATATCTAAAAGGCGGTTAAGCAG
>JANTPX010046035.1:0-11330 GCA_024757885.1 Apantesis nais | reverse complement strand
TACTATTTCGAATTTTATTACTTATATAATGTGACTTAGCCACCTTACAATCATTTTTAAAATTTTTGGAAAATAATTTCACCTTTTCCTTAAACTCTTCACTAGTATTATACTGTCGCTCCGTATAAAGTTGATACATTTTTTCCTTAGTTTTATGCAACTCAGCCGTTGCCCACTCACTAAAAACTAAAGTATTATTAGAAATAACTGTTTTACTAGTAAATACTGATTTAAACAACCTTATAAAAGTGTTAAAAAACATGTTGTACATGTTATTTGGACTCAAATTATTTTGTAAGGTTGGTAAGTAACATTCCAAATCATTTTTCATTTTATTTATGCGGTTGGTGGTCACTGGTATAAAAGTAATTTTCTTTTTAGACTTTACTTTCATAGCACCTTCAAACCTGACAAATTGACCACAGTGATCAGAACTAAATTTGTTAAATATATTTTTGCTAATTATATTTATATTTGTAAATACATTATCAATACAAGTGGCACTAGTATCAGTTATTCTAGTTGGCTCCATAAAAATGTGAAATAAATTGTGTGATGAAAATAAATTCAGAAAATTGACACTTGTTGAGTTACATACTAACAAGTTAAAATTAAAGTCACCACACACAATTAACTTTTTATTAGAATTTGACAACTTAACCAAAACTTCATCCATAACTTTTTCAAAACAATCATAAGGAGCTGAAGGTGGGCTGTATACACTAACAACAATGAATCGCTCTAATTCTACTGATGCCAATTCAATTATTCGTTCAACAGACAGGCTCACTATATCCTTACGTTCCTTGAATTTCAACTGTTTATTTAATAATATCAATGAGCCACCACGTTGTGCTTTTATTCTGCTGAACGAACTACCAACCTGGTGATTACTGAAATTAAACATTATTTCCTGACTTTTCAACCAATGCTCTGTAACACAAAGAATATCAACATTAAAATTATCCAAAAATAGTTCAATTTCTAATTCTTTACCATTAAAACCACCAATATTCTGATGCACCAGGTTGATATGAGACACAGATTTGTAGTGATTTACAATTTTTCTATTGTTTTTATTTTTTAAAGCTTGTGATTGGCCAGAGGATGCCCCTGTTGTCTTATTACCTAGTTTAAATAATGGTTATTACTTGGAAATATTTCCAAGCTCATGTCAGTACAATGCTCAAAAGAAGCATTTTGGTTAGCCAAATTCTTGGCTGAAATAGTAAAAAAGTATGATAGCGACACAGCTACCTGTCGTTTAATGTAATAAGGTAGGTAGTACCTACCATATGTCAATTTACAATTATTACTAACATACATGTTAGAGTCAATAATATTAAATTTATTATTAAATGTACACAGATTGTACAAAGTAACATTCAGCTTATATCTAAGGTCATTTTCTGTTTGCGGCAGACTGTCACAGTAAGGCAAGGTAAACAAAACTATTTTATTAATAGTTAATTTATTTAATCTTTCTAAACCTTTTACCAAATCTGTTCTGTTCACATTACCCCTGTTTCCTAGAAATATTATCAGGTCAGTATCTTTATTAAATTTACTGCTATCTTTAATTATTTTTTTATTAATTAAGGTACATAAATCAGAATTTGGAAAGCAGTTATTAATTACTGTTTTCCCACTTAAGCACGAATTTAATATTGAACCCATGTTCTTTCCAATCTCATCACTATACATATAAGTGTTTGTCTTGGGTATTTTATTTGTGTCATATAAAGACAAGGAACTATAATTATGTTTATATTGTTTTTGTTCAACAATTGAGACTTGAGTACTGGCACACAATTTTGTAGAAGTGGAAGGAGTACTAGGTGCACCAACCAAAGGTGAATGACTAAGCCGCTGACTAGTGCAGTTCTCTGAATGCGACTCAGATTTATCTGTTTGTTGAAACATATTGACCTGTTCATCCACCCTTAGCCGGTACTCACTGAAAGTCTTTTGTGCTGTCTGATATTCAGTGGTAATACTCCTCAATGTAGATTGTAATTGTGCAATATGTAATTCTAACAATTGTGTGTCAGTTTCATATTTTAAATTACAGTTTTTCAACTCTGTGTCATATGATTTTAATTTCAATTTTAAGTTTGTAAACAATTTATTTTTTATTTTTAAACATTTAGTCATACATTTTTGCTTTTTTAATAGCTTTTGGGTTTTTCTTATATATCTATTAATATTTATGTATTTCTTTAGTTTATTACTACTGCAATTAGTCAACCTTTGAGTCGGTAATGTGTCATTTGTGAGGTCAATTGTTATTGTTGGGTTTTCAATTGCAGTAGTAACCAACTGAGGAGCGTTCTCTATTAATTCTTCAAATAAACTTTGAGTGTGGAGATTGGTGGTGTTTTGAGCAGCCTCCTCCAGCTCTGATATTTGCTGGTATGCATCTCTCAGCTCCAGTTCCAAAGATGTGGTCTGCTTAAGAGACTGCTCATACTCATCCCGGCACTCATCAAACCTATCTACTAACATTTGCAGTCTATCACGCTCCTCTGTTACATTATTTAAAGATATATGTAACTTACTTAAATCTGATTTTAATTTATCATTACTTTTTAGGACGTGTAATAGTTCCTTCTCATTCTCCTCCCTTTCCTTTTCCAATTGGGCACACAAATCTTTGCTTACCTTAAGTTCCAATAAAGCAAGTTGTAATTTGGACTCATTTTGGCGAGATACTGCGCTACGTGTCAATCAATAATCCAGTGTAGTAAAATACTTACAATTTCTGGTTTTAATAATCAAATCATCTATTAATGGGAAAGGTTGAGCTTGTGGTACAACAATTTTGTTCAATTCTCTGAAATCTCGAGACTTTTTATTTTCACCTTTTTTAAATGTCATTGTCACTGGGGCAGCAAAAGGACGTAAGTTATTATTTAGTAACATGGATATTTGCTTTTCAATTTCTAATTTATCTTCTATTGTACATCTGTATGGTCTTTTACTACAGTATCTATTTACTAATAAATCTATATGAGCTTCATAATTTCTCACTGTTTCTATATCATACTTTTCCTTAACAAAAATTGTTTTAAATTCTTTTATAATTTTCTCTATTTCACTTTTTTTTCAATATTTATATATGCTATATTTACGTTATCTTTTTATTCTTTTACTTTAATCAACCTTGAATTTATTAAAGAGATCTGCGAGCCTGAATCATAAATGCCACTCACTTTAAGTTTATTTTCTAATAAAATTTTGATTAATGGTGTACTTACTCGTTTTTTATCAGCATTCATATCTACTTCAATAATAGAGTTATCACAGGTCTACAGTGATTTTGGTGCCGCTAAAAGTAAAACTGATTTCAAACTAATTCGGTACCCTGATAAAAACTTGATACTTACTTTTTTAATCCTACGTGTAGTTTTCGAGATTTCACAAGGGTAAGTAAATTTAAAAATATTTAATTAATTTATTAAAAAACAACAGAACATTTAATTCAAAACATTTGATTACATTTAATTACAAATTATTTTACACGTTAGAAGCTTTTCTTTTTAGATTTTCTTCGATGGATGTCTTCAGGACATTCCCGTGTAATACTTCAACAGTAATCTGCCATCATATGCTCATCCCAGCGACCTTGGTATCTATCTTCCATCACCTTTAAATCTTGATGAAAACGTTCTCCTTGTTCTTCGCTATACGCTCTAAGATTTTCAGGAAACTTGTCTAAATGATTGTCCAAATAGTGTACTTTTATGCTCATATTACATCCAAGATTTTTAACTAAAAAACGGCAGAAATTCTTTTTCACGATCACGATAAAATGTTACTTTGTACCTTGGGATAATAAATTTCTTTCTTTGAGTCTAGATGCTAGTAGCTCAGATCGCTCTTTCGAAAGGTCAAGGTCTCTAATCAAATCACTTAAAGCATCTTGAGAAAAAAGTGAAGGCGCTGTTGACACTCCAAAATCATTGTCACGTTCATCAGAAAAAACTTCCACCATCTCTGTGTCCGACAAATCTGATAGATCTGAAAGATCTTGACTCATAGAAGATGGTACGTCATCAGAACACAGTCGAGGTCTTTTAGCAGACGGTAAATCAGGATATGTCATTTTTCTTTTGTTCATACCATGTAATTCTACAACACAAAAATAACAGTCATCGATGTGATTTTTCGGTTGTCCAAATCATCAGCACTCTATACTTTAGATGATTACGTTTACCGTTTACCCACTGTCTTAAATGTTTACTACACAACTTGCACACAATGTTTGGAACCCACGGTTTGTTCAGAGCCTTCATCTCTATATTAAAGTAATCAACGTATGTCTTCTTCACTGAATCTGTTATAGGTTTTCTAAACTTTTTGACTACATATTCATCACAAATGTAACAAAATGTATTTGGATTATTTATACAACACCTACTCGACGATGCCATATTGATATTATTATTTAAAAAAATAAATTAATTGATTATAAAAACATAAAGTATGAAAAAATACATTTTTGAGGTTATGATCGATCGATACAAACCTGAACGTAGATTCAAGATTTTGACAACTTCACACGATATCTTGCAGGCTAATTAACCGAATTATAACATGGAATTAACGGCACCAAACAAAAAAAAAATTTTGTAGACCTGTGTTATGTACCCTTGATGTATGCGATAAATACTAAAATGGTTGTAACGTGTTGTTTAGTAAAGTAATTATTTATTTATTTCTTTCTGCAAATAAATTGCATAAGGCGGACATAATATTATAGCCATTTTCTTCTAGTCAACCTTTGGGTGACGTAGAACTATGTGTGGCAGGTGACAGATTATATATCGGATATAGTATAGAATAATAGTAATTGTTTGAACAGTTACTTTATAATAGGGAGATGATGGATTTTTCCATTCTAGTAAGTTACTCTTTATTAAACATGAAAATACTGGATAGATTCTGTATATATTCGTTTGAGGGAACACCTTGAAATGTCATTAGTTGTTGTGAAGTGGTTGCATTAATAAGTTTGTTATAAAACTGACACAACAAAACAAGATTTGAAGCGGTTTGTGTATCTTGTCAAAATTTGTTCAGTGCAAATTTCAGTTCAAAACTTCAATCAGTGCAGTACTTCTTGAGTTTTTGAAGCGTAGACAAACCAAATTATGACACTAGTTATTAAATATACAACAAACATGAAAATATAAACACTTCTATGTTTTCTAATTCCCAGAGATCACGGAATCACAGTACTGAATACACAGAATTTTTCTTTTTTCTAGATCAAAAGAATTTTATGTACAGGTACTCCTGACAACGTATAAACAATTTCGTGGTATCAGTAAGATGCTTAGGGCATGAAGGCGTAGAAAAGAAATAAATTATTTGTTATAGTAAACAGAATACAGACAGGGTTTTAATTTAAAAAATCAAGAGTACTAATATCTTCTATCAGAATGTCCTACTCTGTAACGCATGCGATGTATATAAATTCGAGTTAAGCGAATCAGCATTAATGCAATTTTACAAACCGTAGTTTATCTGCACTCTCCTGTCCCTTTGAGCGACATGAATGCAATTAGCGCTAGTACTACTGTTTGTTCACTTTTTGTTTATATTGCAACTCGTTTTATTTATTAACAACGCATACTTCATTCAAATATATTTAGGTAACGTAAATTACAATGAACATTTTTCATACATAGCAGTAAAATAAACGTTTAAGTCTAACATTTAAGTCAATTTACTTAATCGACTACATTTTATACAATTTAGATAACTTAAGATCTCTTTAAAATAAAACCGAATAGTTATAAAACTGAATGCAAGAAAAGCTGTGAATCCAGATATCTATATTTACGCATGATTTTGCATTTTAAATCTAAAAACATATTAGTTATAGACAATAAATAATGTTTCTATTATACCCTTAATACCATAGACTAACGTTTATTATAAACAGTTACAAATTTATATTATATATCGTGTTATCCACGTATCACATTATTACTTAGGGCTTTATTTGGAATTTATCAAACGATCAAACACAATATAATTTACCAATAAATGACAATTATTTGAAGGAAACGTTCCAGGAATTTCAAAGAGTGTGGTTTGGAATAAATCTGACTGCTAGCTCGGTAAATCCCGATAAAACGACTGGTAATCATGTTTTTTATAAAATATTCCATAATGTTCACATATACAACTAGATTTTTGCATTTAATTAACATAAATTTACGTATATACGTCTAGAGGTAGAGAAGACTATTAAAGGTTCATAATGATTCAGATTTAATTAGTAAGTCGATCGTAAGTAATATGGAATACTTTTTGCCGACAACTGCAGACTTCAGGATTTAGATGGGATATTACTCTCAATAACGGAATGAAATGTTGATAAAGAGTAAAGGCAATAGGAGGATAGCTTATAATGCTAATTTGGATGGATGGGGGAGTATACCTAAGTATTAAGTTCAAATTAGTGGTTTAGTTGTTACCGGCAGGTCCAGGTTCTTAAGATATCTTTAAATTTACACAAGAGTGACTTCAGTTCACATCATCACCTTAATTCTTTATCTCTTATTTTAGAAAGCCTTTGTCGCTTTGACCAGCTCAATACAATTTAGTCTTTGGCATAAGTTTTATACCTAGATCCCTTTAGGTGCAACCCGAGGGACAAAACTCATCAATACCAGAGCTTCATGTATAAAAGATAAGCTGTTTTGTCAACTTTTACAATACTGGTGCCCGATTGGAATATAAATTTACAATCGCTTTAAGTCAGACGCAATTTTTATAATAATCACATTTTGTTTTGTCTCTAGTATTGGTTATCGCAATTCTTTAACCCTTGAATTTAAATGATGTTATTACGGAAAATGTTATGTGTATAACAACAATAATATGAATAGTGATCATGTTATCTTTTTTAGCTGTGTAAAATGTTCAATCGTTTCATATAACCTGTTAGTACATATAATCTGTGGCACTAATAAATACGTTTATTGTGTCAGGAAAATACCACAAAAAGTAAAAATAATAATAAATAAAAACATACATTTAATTCCATTTAATTACTATTTCAAAATCGTTTTCAGTTATAAAAAATATGTAATTTAAGCATTGCACTAAAAAAAAATATTTTCATTGATTAAAGACAAGATTTTTCATTAATTTATTAATGTTACATTTAGTAAAATACATTTTATTTTTATTTATAATTTATATTTATAACCTTTGTTTAAGGAATATTTGAATTTGTTTTTACATTTCATAATGTTCAATTAAATTCAATTAAAATTATAGCTAATAACATTTTTTTATATCGAGTTGAAACAAATAAACAGGATATTTGAAGTTAGAAGTAAATAGTTTAAGCAGTTAGGTAGCCTTTTACAAAGGTTCTTCATATTAGACATCATTTATGTTTTCAATAAAACGCTGAGCGTGGGTAACGATTTTGATGCAATACTTTTATCAAAATAACTGAAGTTGAAATAATAAAGAATGCAATAAGCTTATCGAACTCATGTGCTATGTCTTGGCAAATAAAAATATCGTTCGTTTGTAAATATAACTTGCAATTTCATGTATTCCTCGAAAAATAAACAAGCTCGACAAAAACATGTTCAATTGACCACCAAATGGTAGAGCGCCGACGTGTTACGACCTCGATCTACTGAACAAATATTTAGACGGGTTATAGGTATTTGTTACTAGTGTTTGTGTATGAAACTGGATCATACGTTATATCAGAGTTCAACGATACATTTGTTTATAATCTATATTCATGTGACACGTAAGTTTCACTGTTCCTTGTTCCTTTATGTTCGAAATATCGAAAAAAAACGTAATAAGCAAGCAGTGTCATAACAAAATATGAATTTATATGTACTTACACTGCTATAACTATATTTACATAAGCACTTGAGAATTTTCGAGTGTAATTCTTCAATTTTTTCACGTTTTCTGAACTAGGATTTTCTAGCAGTAAAAAGTTATAAATCCACGTAAACTAAACGGCTAGAACTGCTGTTCATATTCCTCAATCTTACTATATAAGCACTTTCCATTAAAAAATACAGGGGATGATATAAAAATATCGTGACACGAACATTTACCTGTTTTAAACTGTCCAAAAGTAAATGCAATATCTTATTCCCGAGTTCAACTAATCAGTTGAATCTTAATCACCTTTTAGGTACTTTCAGCACTTTGGGTCACAAAGTAAAGAAAAGATAAGTAAAAGCTTCTTTGCTACCCTATTTAAGTGCCTTTCTACCCTGCCCACTTCGGTTCTATTGACTATTCCCAGATGGCATTATTCATTCCCGACCTGTTCTTTGACAGCGGCCAAATATTGTTGAAATTGTAGATGGTTCACCGGATTACTTTCTATTTTATCATTTATATCGTTTATATTATATTAATAGCATTGGTCTGGTTAAGTCTTAGACTTTAGACATAGTACATGGTGTGATACTGACTACCTATTAATTCGATTAGACTAGTGAATAATAAAAACTTGTAACACTTATTGTCTATATCTGCCTAACATCGACTACCTCAGTTGTGCAGTGGCAGTGTATGCAACTCCTGTCACGAGGTCTCGGGTTTGATTCCTGGATCGGACAAAATATATGTATTATCTGCAAAAAAAAAATTTTGGAGCTTGGATATGTCTGTATTTACAAAAAATATGTATAAAATCTTTGCTTAGTTTCAAACTAGATGGCTTTGTGTGTCTGATGTGATTCGAAAATATTATTACTACCTAGTTTGTGACTGACATAAAACTAGATAAAACCTCTACTGTGGTAACTAACCTGCTAATAATATACTACTAAATAGATATTTTGACTGATCTGTGGATCTAGTGGTTAGTGACCTGGACTGTTAACCAGAGATCGTGGGTTCGGTTCCCACCCATGACAAATAATTATGTGATAAGCTTGATCATTTCTTCTGTGCCTGGGTGTAGTTTATATAGGATATGTATGTATTTAGAAATATACAAGTATGTTTATCAGCAGTTTGATTGCCATAGTACAGGCTCTACCTAGTTTGGGATCAGACGGCCGTGTGTGAGATGTGTTCAAGATATTATTATACATATTATAATAAAGTACACTCAGACAAATAATAAATAACCGCGTTCATCACAGACAATATTTTGCTCTTGAGCGAGTTTTAATAATAAATTTTATAAATCAGTTTTATGCCCTCCATGATTTCTGCGAAATTGGAAATACACCAAAATAATACGAAAAAGTTTACATATTCTTTTATACTCCTACAAATTTAATATTTATTTATTACGTAAACATCACAAAACCCTTTGAAATTTTTGAACAATCACAAACCGTTTCCACGAATCAACTTTCTCAAAGGGAAATGAGTATAATTTAGTCCAAAAGCTATGAAGCCATTGACACGTAAATAAATAGATTTTACTGGAAATTCGCTGAACAATCACAAAGAGAAATCAGTAAACACATCGTAAACGTTCAAAACGATCCCATAACGAGTTACTGCGAAATCATTTATTGTGGTGGCATGAGTTACCAGCTCTATCAAGATTATTCATTGGACATCACAAAGTGTACATTATTCACCGTGATTAACGTGTCCGGGTCAGTACGTGATCTGTCATAGCCAAGACAATAACTATTAATGCTGTTATTACTAATGTTGAATAGAAGGAGAATATGAAGTGTTCAGTTTCAATATGATAGAACTTCCAGCATCTATGATTTGATTCTGTTTATGAAAATAGAAGTGTGGGATGAAGGTACTTTTTAGTTTGTTTGAGTCCTATAGAGAACTCTTTTTATAAAAATATAAAAAAAAACTTTAGTTTTCTTTTTTTTCGTTTTTTATAATGAGTTTTTTATAGGTCTAGCATAAGCTCCTATTGCAATCTAATTGCAGACATGAACTTAATTTATAAGTCATTTTAGAAACAAATATTTTAGTCTTTATTTCTTTACTTGGAAAGTTTGTTTGAGAATAGCAATAACCAATTTTTATGCAAGATATTTGTTCTGCAATTGGATCACAATAAGAGCTCATGATAGTTTTTCTGTACTTACTACTGAATTAAAATAAAAGGTTTCTTTAAAAAAAAAAGAATGGATATTAAAAAAAATATTGGAAATATCGACTTATTATTGTCTTGAAGATTATCGATTCATAATATTTCAAAAACAAAATTTAATAATCAACGAAAGGACCAGATAAAATTGTAAAATATGAAATACGAAAAAAATATTATTATTTCCTGCGCATGGCACCTGTTTGAAACTGAACGGATACGAATAGGCACTCTTTGTTTTCATTAAACGTATCTGCGGTACGGCTTGCTGTGAATTTACCTTTTAATGTCACTGCACACTGATATATTTGCTCTATTGTAAATTAAACTCTTTTAGACCTAATCTTTGTGTTTTGAATGAATAATATGGAACAATCATCTCATCTATATTATTTAGGTTAAAAACTAAACTCGGTTACTTTTATCACATTACAAATTAATCACCTCGATTTTCATTACATTCATTCAGTTATCTCTAAATTAGTTTAATAGATATGTAACACGAAACTAGTATTATAATTCAACTACAACAGTAACTTTGACAGTCACCATTCTCTTTTCGTTTTAACATTTAACTAAAAGAAGGAGACCTTTTTCTAGCTGCAAGCAAAAATACTTGATACTGAAAATCCAATGTTGGATATTTCGAACAACTGCTGAGTCGGTAATGGGCAGAATAAAATTGTCCAAATCCGCAAAACTGCCAATCGTATTGAGAATTATTATGAGGCCCTTATGGCTATTACTATAACGTTATATACACGATCTGAAAGGCTCTATCTAACACATGTTGATAACAGACCAACTAATAATTTATTTTTCGACAAACCTACTCGTACTTTCAGCAGTCTCAAACAAACTACTCTCTCTGATTTTGTCTATTGTTAGCTCTGTTCGCTTGTTACTATACACATTAATGCCTAATATAATGAGTTGTTCCACGAAATTTCGAAAACGGTCTGCGCAAGCAAACGTTATAGTAAAGTTTTCAAAGGATTTGGACCTTTTCACTTTCAATTGTATCTGTGTAGGCTTTGTTATTAAAGACACCTACTTGCCCCAATATTGACGTAATTTAAGCCGATTATTTATATTATTACTTTATTAGAAACTTCATTTAATATACCAGAATCTCCTAATTGTGATAAGATACACTTCGCCTACTAATGGTCGATCCCATAACGAGGATATCAGGGCTCTTGTGCTGATGAGGCACAATAAAAAACACGGACCAAACAAAACTGAG
>JANTPX010044937.1:0-11406 GCA_024757885.1 Apantesis nais | reverse complement strand
ATCAGTCCGCCATCCCGGCCCGCTTCTGCTAGGGTGACAGATGGCCTCATCTGTTACCCCCAGGTCTACGCCTATGGGGGACGGAGGTCATTTGCGACCTCCGGCGCCTGAGTCGTCGGCGGTACCTGGCCCGTTACCGGGCCTGGCGGGCCGGGAGAGTTCTCAGCCTCTCCCGGTCCCGCTCCGCCGTCTCCTTCGCAAGCATAACCTGTTCGAAGAAGACGACGGTGTAGTTCCACGCACTCTCGCTATGTACCATGGCGGCAATCATGGTACCGAGCGAGAGAGCACCCACTTCGATGGCCGACACGAGAACCCGCCTCTGCTCACCCACGCTGGGTATTCTGCCAGCGTGTGGAGCGCGGTATCCACGGTTCGGCCACCGCAGTGGTGGTGCTCAGACGTAGGCTCCTTGCGGAACAGACACAGGTGATCTCCGAAGCATCCTTTGCCCGTGATCACCCGCGTCAGCCGGTACGAGAAGATTCCGTGATTCCTCTCGAGCCAATCCTCCATAACGGGTCTTACCGCTGCGATAACAGCGTACCCGAAGGTCTGCCCCCTAAAATAGTTAAGAATGGTATTTATAAATAAATAATATCATAAATAAAAACTTTACGTTGCATCTTTAGCAACCAACGTTGATCGATCAGTCAGTTAATCAGCTAGTCAGTTGCATCTTTTATTAATATCCCTTAGTTTATTTACTTTACCATCACTAATTGTCGTTACTTCACGGACGAAGTCACGGGCAAAAACTAGTTCTGTAGTATAGGTAAGTCTTTCCACACTATTGCACTGCATTAAAACACTAAATTTGTGATTTCTACATTTTATTATTACGTGAATCAATTACATGTATCAATAGTGCAGTATTTTAGATAACTTAAGATTAACTTATTCTATGTTTAGTTACAATTTCCACAACAAAAGTGATTGCTGCAATCGTGCATCCAAAAAGGTAGAGATGCCACGGGAGAGTGAAACGCGGCTTATATGGATGAGCGTGAAAATGATGTTTAATGTTTTTCAAGTAAATCATGTCAGACATAGCTTTGTCTACCAAGCCCATTTCTCTCAGCCGCATTGCGCTTACCCTTATGTCATGGATAAAAGGAAACCCTTTGTAGAAATACATGCAATAGATAACCTTGGAATACGCCTCTTTAAACGGATAGATATGGTCGTGTCCATAAATATCGAAAAAATCCTGTTTATTGTATTGGTACAGTCCGTATAGGAATATTGTATAATACTTTTGATCATTTAGAACTTTATTAATACTATCATATGCAGTTTTACAACCAGGAATTGGTGTATAGACGAGTTTTGATCCCGTAGATTCCATTTCATACTTTAACATTTCTTCACTGAAACAAGGCTTCAATTTGTAGTGTAAGATGTCCGACTCTGTTGCGATTTGCTTCTGCCTAGGAGGATTTGTGGCCAGACTGAATAGACTGGATTGATAAAAAGCATTAACTAGATACGCAAACCAAATCCACAAAATAAAGACGACCTTAACCATCGAATGACAATTCATTTTACAACCGTGAAGCGTTAATGTATCTAAGAGTTTGATTACAACGAGGCTTTTGTCTTCCTCACCGAGTAGAAATATCATTATCATCGAGTAAATCAGCAAAGAAAGTATTATGAGTAACCACACCATCCCGTCAAACTCTAAATAAAAAGTTTTCCAAGATGGCATCAACTTTGCAGTTCTCACTAAAAATCGTATTTCATCTACGTAAGGAAACAAATCGAATGTATAACTGAAGTTAGCTGCATGAGAAGGTACTAATAGTTGAGCACCTAAAACGACATCAGCTTTAGAATCTTGTAGCATTTGAATTGTTCTATCAGCTTCTACTGTTGTGAATGACTCCATGTCATCATTGTCTAATGTAATATTCAAAGAAAATCCATGTTCGTCACCGATCAGTCGTAACAGATACGGTTCTATTCCATATGAAAGCGAATGCGGCAAGTCAGAATAGTTTTTAGGATGGACAGTATACGGCGGTAGATGTGGTATCGCTAAATTAAAAGTACAATTATTTATTCCAGTGACATATTTATAAGGGAATAGATTTTGCGTAGAAGCTTGTGAGCACTTTTTGTAACTAATGATATCTTCGTAATTTTTACCGCATCCATAATTCTCAAATGGATTGTAAGAGTATAACTGTGCGTCGTCAGTTCCATTCATTATAACGACATTCGTTACGTGCAGTTCCAGGAAATAATTAAAAAAATACTTGAGTTCAGAGTATTCTAGAGATGTACATACGATTAAGAATCGTGCTTCTGGGTTCCAGGTAGAATCGTTATATAGTTTGGAAAAATATTTTTAAGACCTGTTAAACTCCTTGTAGAAATTAAATATCCTTCATGGGGCTTGATTATTTTGCCAGAAGAAATTGAAGGCATCACTGTCACGACGTTTAAAGCATGGATTGCTTTAAGCAATTTACTATTATCCAGATAGTTTCCAACATATGTTAGCACTTTTTGTTGAGCGAAATATTTTGCCACTATTTCCTCTATACAGGTTATTACCTTGTCACTATATTTTGGGACTTTAATTGATATTTCATGACCACACACTGGAGAGCATATAAAATACATTAGAATAAGCAGCAGCATTTTCGAACAATTTCTGAAATGAGATTTTGAACGTGTACAACTATATATAGTCATTGGTTTATCGTATATCTTGACAGGAATGATATGATGATTGGGCATACGCTGATATTATTTCTATTAAGACATAATGTTAGGTCTGATGACTGACAAGTGTGTCTATATTGTGTTTTTATCTTTTAACGAGCTAAGATAACGAAACATAATTACATGCCACAAAATATCATGAATCACGCGAGAATATTAAGACGTGAGCAAGAGAGTAGAATTAAAAAGAACGGATATAAAATATAAATTTAAAGTGAACTTTTATAACTAAATTCCATATTTAGCAATCAAAGTTTTATAACTGTAATGAGTTGGAGTGTTTACTGTTCTCGTAGAGAGGCAACTAAGTTGCCTGTATTTACGAGTTACAGTCCCTCATCTCTATAAGTTTTACATTACCACGACTCGCTGTGTTGTGTAACTTGTGTACAGCAAAAATTGAATCAACTGTGACGATAAGAAATGAAGGGCTTGATTTAATTTCTAAAAGACCGATACCGACATTTAAAAAAAAGCTTCAATTTAAAGAAGTCTTGAGCTAGAACTTAAAGTCAATAAGATATGTGGAAAATCATTAGAAGTTGAAGTAAATGGATCATTTAGAATTTTTTTATTAGCTGGTTATTTCTACAGTGAGCTTAAAATATTAATTTTCTGCTCTATGGAAGCTAAATTATTAATGACCACCATTTAACATTTTTTCATGGATGGAACATTCAAATGTTGTCCTTTTCCTTTTGTTCAGGTATGTACCATAAATGGCGACGTGGGGAGCAGCTACAAGTCTACAAATGTTTCCCCGTTTGTTTTATACATTTATGTGTCATAAAAGTACAAAAGCTTACTTTAGTTTATTTGATTCAATCAAGGCACGAATTCCTAAATGGGAACCGAAAAAGTGAACGTGGACTTTGAGGAGGCTGCCATTGCGTTATTGCGCCAATATGCCACTTCCAATTCACTTATAATTTATGGCGAAAGGCTAAACCTTTGAAAATTAAGTACCAAGAGGATGGTGTCGTTGTGTTGTAATCTAGCTCACTAGCCTGTGGATAAATTAATGATAGTTGGGATTATATAAAAAGTTAATCGTTACAAAACAATGAAGCAATGAAAAATTATATACTATATAATAATAATCTCATTATATAAAACTGTGGTGCGTGTTTAGTGAACCACACCGCAGTGGAAGGATGACAAATAATATTAATTAAAATGTACCGAAAAATGAAAGCAAGTTATTAATAGCATTATTTTTTTTTCTATGATAGCAATTTAAATGCTTTTTATAGAAATCAACCTTCTAAAAAGAAAATAAAAGTTAGTGAAGAAAATGATGATTTCGTCAGAAAAACACAATTGAAATTAATTTCGGGTGAAATTGGATTGCTCATTTTTTGGACAAATTACGAAAAAAAGAAATATATTTCATGTTTCAAATACTTAATGATGTTTGAAGTCATCAACAGTTTAAATAAGGAAAAAGATTTAGTTTTCTATAAAAAGTGATTTTTTTAGTTTGTTTTAACTATTATTTATTTTCTACTTTTTAGTTTGGTTTATATATATATACGAATATAAGATATATCGGCTAATGGTAATGTTTGGGAATACAAATTAACACCAATCCCTGCCTTATCGACTATAGACAAGACATACATAAATTAAAAAAAAAACATATTTTGCAAATTGAAAATGGAATAATTTAATCAAATTAGTGTATTGTCATCAATCTTTGATATACCTACAAAGTTTGAACAAAATCTGACCGTTTAAAGTAAATCAAAACAACGCTTAAAGGAGTCGATTACAAACACAGGTGAAGCTAATAAAAAGCGTGAAATAAGTAAATGGTACACTAGGAGATATATAACGTTACACTATGGGTATGATTCATTATGAAGTGAATCAGGAATAAATGTGTTTAAGAAATGAGTGTCTAAAGAAGTCAGGTTATGAAGAAAATCTTGACTTACATTGAACAGATACGTAGTGGAACAATTTTGTATGTTTCATTAGCAGTTCTACTATAAAGGCAAAAGTAGCTATTATTGTTCCCGGAACATATACATGCCATGGGATGAAAAATTGGGTTTGAAATGTTTTCTTGTGGAATTTTTGTTGTAGCCTTCGAAGGTAATAATGATCCTGTAAACTTTTATCGATTAATCCATTTTCCCTCAATCGCAATGCATTAAGTTGGAGACTGCGAGTAATTGGAAAGCCGTTGTAAAAGAAGAATCCAAATAGAAGTTTCATATAAGGTTTTTCAAAATAATATACAAGCGGTCTACCCCATTTGTCACTGTATTTTGCTTCATTGTATAAATAAAAATAATTTGGAATAAGTGTGAATATCTCGTCGTTGGAACTGACTGTATTCATAGCCTCGCCTAGAGTTTGACACCCCTCATTCATAAAAAAATCGTCATCGAATGTATCTGTTTCGCTAATTATGAACTTTCTTAATTCAAGACTCACACACGGTGTTAAGTCATAGTAAGCTATATCGTCTTCGCCATCTATTTGGAAATCCAGGCTAGGATGTGTGGTGAAACTAAACAGATTGGTTTGGTAGAAAGTATTAATCAGATATGCGAATAACACCCACATGATCAGAACACTCTTTACCGACTGACGAGTGCGAATATGACGTCCGTGTAACAGCAGGTTATCCAACAGTAACAACATGATTTCCCCTCTATCTTTTGTGCGTAACAACAAAAACACAATAATCGAATACACTAGAAAAGCTAGTGCTAAGAATCCCCATACGTCTAGTTCAAATTCCAGGTAAACATACTCCGAAAGAGGAACGTAAGGTGCGCTTTTCACCGCAAATCGTAATTCGTCACTATAATCGTGGTATCCACACATGAAAGTGAACGCTTCAGCCCGCGATGTTCCTACAATAATTGCGCCAAATATAATATCAAATTCGTTGTTTTCTAAAATTTTCATAGAACCATGAGGTGTCATGTTCAGTGCCGGAGTAGTAAACATTCCGCCATTGTAATTGTAATTGAAAGTTACAGTGAAGTGTTCTAGTTCACCGAGCAACGTAATTATGTACTCTTCTGTTCCTAAAAACTTTTTATTTTTGGTTTTAGTTGGGTCTATGGTATAAGGGGGCTGATGTGCTAGCGATGCTGTAAAATTGCAATTCTTGAGTCCAGTGACCAGTTTCATGGGATATAAATTATTTTTTGCCAGTAAGCATTGTCCGTAACTAGTAACGTTGTCATAGTACTTGCCACAAGCGTAGTTTTCAAAAGGATTGTAAGTATAGAGATGTGCATCTTCAGTGCCGTTCACTAACAGAACGTTATTGACATGGTGTATTAACAGCTCATCAAATATTATTTCCAAGTCGGCGTCACGAAGTACTGCAATGACTATCAAGAATCTTGCGTACGGGTTCCACGCTGGCTCGCTCACAAGATATTGAATGTATTCTATGAAATCATTGACATCAGCAGCGAATATCAAATATCCGAGAACAGGAACAGTCATTCTTTGAGCTGGTAGTCTGGTTACCACAGCAAAGGTAGTCGTTGTGTGAATCGTTTTCAGAAGTTTATTCTCGTTTCCATCTTGCATACCAACGAAGGTAAGCTCGTTTTCTTCTGAGAAATATTTTTCAAGTACACCAATTATACACTGAATCAATTTTTGGTTTTCCTCCTGATGTGGTGGACTCAAAAAAATACACTGTACATTTATATAAAATAGGGATAATAGTAAACACGCGATCATCATTCTGCTAGGTAAAATGTTTATGATAGTTTTACAACAAATGCTTATAAAATGGTTTACGCGATGTATTAGGTTCGATATTAATGGTAACTACTTTGTTACAGAGAACAAGGACTATATTTAAGTATGTGATTAATAAGTTTACTGATAACGCAGTTGTTGTAAATGACTACTGATACGATTTTCTAATTGCTTTGGTTCAAAAATGATTTTATCATGTAAAATATTTTCAGTTAGGAAAGCTGCAACGAAGCGCAGGCTTGTTTCTCCCTTCTTTAGTCCTAAATTTATTTAAATCCCTTTTCAATTGAAGATAAATTTACAAAGAATGATTAGCAAAAAAATTTTCTAAGTTTAAAGCACATATTGTTTAAAAATTAATTTTTTTTGCACTTCTTTTACATGTAAACATTATATGTTTCAAATATGATATTTTTCAAAGAATTTACAAAGAATTTTCTTCCACTTTTAATGTAATGATTTGAAATCGTGCCTCGTTATTTAAAACTCGCAGAAATCTGAACAAAGCAATATTTTGCAATATATTCGACATATCGGGGGAATTTACTATGATAACTATTGGACAATTATTACTATTAAATATCGTCTAAATTTGACCTCCATTCTGTCGTTTTAAATGTCTTTTGTATCCAGTCAAACTTGAACCGATTTTTAACGATTTTTGTATCCTGACAGGTCAAAGTATATATTGGACACTAATAGCTTCATCTACTCGTTTTAACGTATTTTCTAAGTTTAAAGCACATATTGTTTAAAAATTAAATTTTTTTTGCACTTCTTTTACATGTAAACATTATATGTTAAACATTATATGTTTCAAATATGATATTTTTCAAAGAATTTACAAAGAATTTTCTCCCCGTTTTAATATATATATCTATAGATTTGAAATCGTGCCTCGTTATTTAAAACTCGTTAGTGTCTTCGATACAAAGATCTTAATCGAGGAGACACAACGGAGATACAAAGAAAACGTTCAATTATCAGATTTATTTATATCTGTGTTTAAGTGAACGTTAAGGTGAGGGCGTTAGGGTGACATTGAGGCTATCTGTCACCCTAGCAGAAGCAGGTCGCGTCGGAGGCAAAACACGTTGCAAAGTGCGCGCGCTCTTTCGGGAGCATAAAGAGGTGGGGGTGGTGGGGGTTCACACACGGAAGGGGGTCATCTACGCACCGTAGATGGCCCGAGGTACGCCGGGGCCCCGAGAATTTATTTCTAGGATACGCCTGGTTACCCAGCTACTAGTATCCCAGACGGCATGCGGTTTTTGATCGGTTCGAGTACAAAATAATCACTAGCTGGAAGGTGGTATCCGAGTGGGAATCCGCACAGGAAAAAAAGAGTATTTTATAAGGTCCTACTAACTGCAGATGAGGTTCTAAACCTTCTGAAGATACTACAAACAATTAGCGACTATCAAGTTTTAGTTTATTAATTATTATTAATTAATTAGCTGTTTTCTTACTTAATTTTTTAGTTTATTAAGTTATTCTAGATAATCCTCCGTTTAAGTTTGATAGAATAGTCCTTTTAGAATATACGCTTAAGACTTCTATGAAAAAACATGTCGTAGCTAAGACACATCCAGAGAAATAGACAATCCAAGGTGAAACAAATCGATATACAAATTCTTTTGAAGAGAATCGATACTTTAAACTTCGCATGTAGTATTGATCTCGTAGATTCTTCTGTATTAGACCGCTTTCTCTCATGCGCATCATGTTTAGTTTAAATCTTGTTGAAATTGGGAACCCTTTGTAAAATTGGAACCCGCATAATAATTTTAAGAACGGACGCTCAATGTTATAAATTAAGGGATCGCCATACTTGTCGTTAAAAGTATCTTTATTATGTAAATAAAAATAAGATATGAATATTGTAAACATGTCCTTATTTTTGCTGATGAGATCCAATGCTCCCACCATGTTTTCGCAATGTTCACTTTTCACTTTCATTTTCTCGTATCGTTCCAAACTACTCGGATCTGCATATATATACCTTGCTAAAACTTCTGACAAACACGGTCTGAGATTGTATTTGACTATATCTTTCTCATTTGAAATTTGATATTCTTTGCTTGGGTTTGTGGTAAGACTAACCAAACTAGACTGATAGAAGATGTTAACAATGTAAGCAAACCACACCCATATTATGACGACATACTTAATGGTCATAGGGCCTGGGATGCCCTGACCTTGTAAAAGTAAGTTACCTACTAATTCCAATATCACTTTTCCCTTATCTGTTGGTCGGAGAAGAAATAAGATAGTAGCAGAATATACAACTATACACACCAATAATAACAACCAAACAAATACATTAAATTCTAAATAAAAATACTTCCAACTTGGTACGTAAGATGCCTTCCTTACAGCAAATGTGAACTCATCAACGTAGTCAATATACCCAAAGACTGATGTGAAGGCCCTCATGTACGAATTTCTTAACATAAGCGAGCCCATCATAATGTCTGTTTTATTTGTCTGCAACATAGAAATAGGTCCAGTGGCTGTCATGTTATCAGCAACCCTTGAGAAAATTGAGCTGTTGTAAATTATGTTGAAATATATTTTGAATTCGTCAGATTCACTTACTATGTTAAGAGCATATTGTTCCAATCCAGGTAATTTATTTGGATAGTCATTTTGAGAAGGCTCAATACTGTATGGCGGGATATGTGGATAAGATGCTCTAAAAGTGCAATTTTTCAATCCATTGACTAATTTATTAGGATACAAATTATGCGTGGTTTCTGAGCACAGTCCGTAGCTTATCACGTTATCATAATATCTTCCACACGCATAGTTATCGAACGGGTTGTATGTGTAGAGGTGTCCTTCTTCAGTGCCATTCACTAAAAGAGCATTATTGACATGTTGTCGTAAAAGTACATCAAAAACTTGTCTTAGTTCTGTTTCAAGCAGTAATTCAATGACGATCAAAAACCGCGCATATGGGTTCCATTCTCCCTCTCTTGTAAGCTCCTGGAAGAAACTGGTGAACGTGTTTACGTCCGGAGAATACACAACGTATCCAAGATTTGGAACGGACATTGGTTGAGTTGCTTTCCTGTTTATGAGAGCAAAATGAGTTCTGGAATTAATCACTTTTAAGAGTTCATTTTCATCAGAGCTCATATTCACAAAAGTCAATTCTTTTTTATCCTTGAAATATTTGTCAAGAATACCAGTCACACATCGGATCATTTTATGGGAATCGTGTTGAGGAATCGATTCAAGTAAATATTCATGTTGCTGCGTGGCATAGAACATAGATATTAGCAAGTATACGACCAGCATATCCAGCGCCGAAAAACGGGGCACTTGATCGAGAACACAAATTGATTGTAACTACTGAGATAGTGGAGCGTGGATATACATATATATACTTCGTTACTATTTGGCACGTAATTACAAGTTTTCTCCATATATAATGTGTGTATGGTTTCATTCTATTTACAACCATTCCATAATGATTTTTAAATTGGAAAGTAATAGTACAGATCTCTTTTGATGTTCTAATTTTATTTAGACAAGCGTTCAGATACCCTTATTATTTTGACATTATTCTCAATTAGAGTTATACAATTTACTCGTGTAGGTACGTAAATCAACTATTTACAAACAAGATGTGTAATCACAAATTATGGTAATCAATCACCTGTGAAATCAGTGAATATAGATATTACCACGTCATGTTTTCTTTCTTTAGTAATATCATACCACATCGTAGCAATAAACATATTTATTATACACAATAAAACAATGTTGATAGACCTAAGAGTACTACGTCCGATTCGAACCCGTCAAAATACAGATCTATATATCTTGGACTGAACTCGGATATTGCTTTCGCGCACTACCTCCGATCCGATTCCGTCAATATACTACTATTTTACGCGGAGCCGCAGCTGAGCGTTCACGTCGTTGATCATGAGTCCTTTTATTCAGGGATCATGGTAAATATTATTTGTACTTAGCATGTAAAGTAGATATTGTGGTCCAATATTATTGATATGGTTAGACATACAGGTTATAGATGTAATAATATGATGTTTTGTACCGATATATGTTTCTAAATAAATGGTTTATAAAATATCAATTTGCTGTTCATTTTTCCTCTAAACACAACTTCACAGTGGCAGGTAGAGGCTGGCTATGGGCTCATATTTTACCGGCTATAATTTTAATATAATTAATACAGAGTTACTGATTGAGTTGATCTACATACTTTAAGGGGCTATAGTTGCCATAGTTACTAATAGATTTCACTACGATCCATATCATATCCCAATCCCAGCCATTATCAAGATATTAAAAAGTTGTCAAAATTTTGCCTGATTAAATTTTTATAACTTTTTTGAAACCAAAAAAGATATTTTGCAGTAAAATTGTAAAGTATTACTTAGACTATCAGATTACCGATTAATTTTTTGGTTACAAAATGATATTTGTAATCACACTACATTCAACGTTGAATGTTTAATACTTCACTACTAAAATACCTTCTTTGACAGTTGAGATTGAAAGTTGATTAAATCTGAATTGTGACAGAACTTTTATTAAGAGAATCGGCCTTCATATTAATTGGAATTTAGTAGAAGCTACTATTTTAACGGGGTCAGAACAGGGAAAAAGGTAAGAGTAATTGTATCGATATCTATACCGTTCATTCCCAGTGATCCGCCGTTTGAATTGAAGCATCTTTAGTTTCTTTTAAGATTTTGGTGCTATGACAATAAATAAGTCACAAAGCCAAATTTATTTTGCAGAAATCGACTTGCGGTAGGACTGTTTTTCCCACGGTCAGTTTTATGTTGCGAGTCTAGGTATTTAAGGTCTGTCACCTTTTTTTTGTGCGGAAATCCTCTCGGATACCACCGGAAGGGTGGTTATGTCGGACTCTAAACGACTAAAAACCGCACGCCGTCT
>JANTPX010043843.1:0-11444 GCA_024757885.1 Apantesis nais | reverse complement strand
AATTTATAAAAGGGTCGCCTTTAGCTATAATTTGGAACGATGACGAAGGCACTTGATCCCACGAGCAGGTGATGTTGATTCTATAATTTCGATGACTGTAGTTAACTTCGGGTTCTTGTTCAGAATTTACGATTACCTTGATATAAGTCAGTACTATGTTGTTTGGAACCTGGAACATAATATAAATTTAGACATGAAGAGAAAGTTCAATTGAATTTGTAATGCGAACGAAATTGAAGGTTAAAATATGCAACCGCATAAGTAGTAGTCAGAATGAAATCGAAATAAACTTAAAAATATAAGCATGAATAACTGGACTGAAGTTAGAAGACTATTAAGGGTCAGGCCAGGGTCTTCAGTCATCGCAGAGGCTGAAATCGACAAAACTGTAGTTGCGAATAAATTAAAAATGCATTTTGATATTCCTTAGCCTACTATGAGAAGGGTGTGGCCTGATGGGTCTTCTCGACAGTACACAGCTGAGGAGGAAACGTTCCACGTCACTACGAAGCTAATAATGTACTCTGAGGGATGAGCTGTGAAAAATCCCCAGCCACCAATGGTTTAAGCCTGAAATATCTGATTACGGCAGTTAGTACGGCACCTCTTAGTTGATAACTTTGGTATTTAAGGGCCCTGATTAATTTACCAAGACGTAGCTATGCTCTACAAATGTCAGAATATATTTCCGTTAGTTATTTACCATAAAAACCTCGTTCCTAATCCCATAAACCATACTTTCAGTTTTTCCGAAAATATTACTATACCATAGCCAAGACAAAGATGCTTTTAAGTATGTATGAGGTCCCTAAATGAGGAATCCATTAGGGTTCAATAAGAGCAACCATGGAGCTCTTTGCCTTTCCATACTTCCTTACGCACATTAATATAAAGTACTATAGGTATGCGCCAATTCTCTTTAGCCGTACTGAGCGTAGTGTGTAGTGTAGTGTAGTACAACTATATTACGATGTATTCTCACGATAATACGTAGAAAATATTCTCTGGGATTATATATCTCGTGATTGTATAGGATCTTGATATTCAATAGGCCGCGACCCCCAAACTTTCGTCGAATATACAATCTCATAATCGATGAACGTGGGTGGTGCATTCGAAATGCAATCAGTTATATACAGCTATCGATAGTTCAAAAATGGCACTAGGTGAATTATACGAAAACATGCATATTTTTGGTTTTCTTTGCTTTATGAAATGCGATACTTACTGGTATATGCACAAATGTAGTCCAAGTGGTCAGTAGACCGTCAGCTATGTAGAATATGCTGCCACGTTCCGAGCCTAAATTTGAAAATTAGTAAATTTTATAAAATATCTAAATATAAACAGCATTTAAATTCAATAAAACTAGGAATCTAACCTATTGTATTTAATATTGTGTGAACAATGAATGAATATATAAATATTACCTAGCTATTTTATAATTCAAAAAAAATATAATTCAAAATAAAAAGTCGGACTAATATCATTAGAGACCTCGGCGTCACATTTGATGCCAAATTACTTTTTTATTGAGAATTAAAAAGTAACTTGGCATCGAAAATATAATGAATAGAGCCTAAAGAGACCCTCGTTTTGTCCTGACATTTTCTGCGAATTTAAAAAATGTGAAAACATTTAAAATCCCATACTTTTTTAGAATTAGAAATAGATTAGATTTAGAAATTGTATCTCAGATCTGAAACCCTAACTATTAAATATACAGCGGTTTTTTTGCGATTCTTAAAACATTATTAATTACATAGAATACCCATCACTGGACATTTAATTACACTGACAAATATTAGAAGTTTCACAATCTACCCCTGTGTATGAGCGCAAACATATCCCAGATATAGCATAGTTATCCAAAACCGCTAGGGCTCAGTATCATCATCATTCTCAGCCTATCGCAGTCCACTGTTGTCCCTGGGCCTCTCTCATTTCACGCCACTTCCATCGATTTTCACCTTCTCACTCCCAGCTTCAGTCAGCCATCTTGCGCAAATCGTCACTCCACCTGGCCTGTGGGCGTCCTACACTACGTTTGCCTAGACGCGGTCTCCACTCAAGAACTCGTTTACCCCAACGGTTATCAGTTCTGCGGATATTATGGCCAGCCCATTGTCACTTTATTTACTTCAGCTTGCTAACCTGGTTGGCAATGTCGATGACCATAGTTCTCTGCCGGATCACCTCATACCTGATGAATTTGAAGGGCTCAGTAGAGCACCCAGAATTTGCTCAGAATTATGGGTTTCCTTGCATAGGGTACTTACAGAAAAAACAGTTTTAATACGCACGAGTAAACTATATTTTCGGTACAACGGTAAATTTGCAAATCTGCATTAAACATAAAATAATAACAAATTTTTGTCGGAATCCCCTCGGATACCACCTACTGGTTATGTCGGACTCGAACCGACCAATCCCAATATGACCTAGACTTATATAATACGAGTCTTTGTTTACTCAAAAACGTTTTAGCTAGGAATTTTTTCGAGTGACCACTGGTTGACTGCTGGTTTTTATGTTTGTCCTTGTTTACTGACTTCCCATTTTAACAACAGAAACAGCACTAATACAATTTTTTTAATTATTTATATGGCTTAAAGTTGTCTAAAAACTAAAGATAACATACCAAAAGTAAATACATATTTCTTAGCCTGAATTCCTTCGATTATTATAAGCATAAATGTAATTACTTTAATTGTATTCCTCATATTGAAAGACACCTAATTGCCTTTAGAAATTCTACGTGATACTAATCAGCAGTTAATGTCAATAAATGCATACTGATTTTATACGGGTAATAATTATATTACTGTTCAGTTTTAATTGCTGGTTGTTAATACATTCGAATGAAAATAATCGGTCAAGTGTGTGTCAGGCCCGCAGTATTGCAGGGGTCCCTATTCCTAGTCTCAGTAGACAGTCTCAGTAGTAGCGAATGGTCGTGCGATCTTCACAGGGGTCGGTGTTACGGCCATTCTTGAGGAACATCGACTACGATTAGTTACTTCGTGGTACCATCCATATGTGCCATCACCCGGACGATATGCCAACCCTGAAGGTCAAGGCCGGAGTTGTGCAAATCGTGAAGTAGATTCGGCGGCTGAATTTCGACTACAACGGCAAATGCTGCGACGACCGCAGCAAATGCTGGCCATTAGGTTCATAAAGGGTACAAGAAGTCTCCTGGCCTGCACTCTACCGTGAATCACGGAGGCGAGAGCACTTACGGCTCTGTATTAGTGACGCAAGGAAGCACGGGCCTTGGGTAAGTGAGTTTAGAGAAATTGATTTTCCTGTAACAATAACTAATGCAAGTTGTAAGTGGAGGGTCGGAAATAGCCCGCACTTCAACATCATCCAATTCATAGGCTCCTCTGAAGCCTGCCCAACTCCGCGTCAAGGAAAACGCATCCTAAGGGTTAGTTTTTAGGACTACAGTTCTCTAATAAAAAGGAGATTTATTAATTAAGTAACTGATTAAATTTTGTCGCAGTAATTATAAATTGTTGTAAATGATTTACTTCTCGTCATGTTTAAATCAATTAGGTATTTTATTTATTATTTTTTTGTATTCTAATAAAAAACTTAATAATTAATTTGAATGAATAAAACCATTTAGCCTATGCCATTTATTTCATTTTGTAATATTAGAACTTATCGACGTAAAATTGATTTTACGGAATATTAATTGAGATTTCAATTCTAAAAGTGTTCTAAACTGAGTTCTTTTCTTTTCTCAAGGGCGTTCTGTGACTCCTGAGTTGCAGATGTTCATGGGCGATGATAGTCGTCTTCCATCAGGTGACCCGTCTGCTCGTTAGCAGCCTCTTTAAATTGCAACATAAAAGTCCTGCACATAAACATACGCAGCGTAAATAAAAAGTTTCACACTCCACAAATATCAACTTTGATATACTCGTGCTTGGTTGAGTAAAGTTCATAACTTACCTATGTTAACGGTTATCAATCCCATTCAGCCAAAAATAATAGAAACTAAAATGATAGCGTTGTGATTTCTTCCAAATTGGACTTAGAAGTATCGATACGAGAAGCGAACTTAATAAACCCCAACTGTCTTGTATGCCAAATAAATAAAACGTTTGCTGTAATAGCGGTCAATCGTATCTAGCTTAAGCAATATTTCCAATGATCTACTCTAACATTATTCTTGTAGATGATTTGAATATAGACATTCGACCAAGTTATAGAAAAGACCGCACTCCAGATACCTGCGTATCTACTACCTGCCAAGATGGATAAATTGCCCGCTACTATCTTAGCACTCAAATCATACATAACCTATCATAGACTAAATATTCTCTTTATATCACACGACCGTTTAGATAAAAGAGGTGGTGGCGTCGCTATGCACCTTCGTAGTTTCTTACCTTATAAAATTCTCGCCTCTTCCTCTTTCAATTATTCCACAAGTGCGGAATATCTCTTCCTCGAGGTTTGTGTCAAGAGAGTTAATGTGCTTCTAGGTGTAGTCTACTGCCCTCCCGTTGTTAACTATTTCTCCACTCTGAAAATAGTGTTCGAATATTTAGGGTCAGAATACTCACATCCCATGAGAGATTTTAACACAGATCTTCTAGTCCCTAACTCCTCCCGAACATACAATCTACTTCAAATCATCCAAGCAACAAGCCTTCATGTCCTGGCTCTTCAAGTCACTCAAAATAATATAGAATATCCTGATACCTATGTAGATTGATCTAATGCTTACCTCCACCCCAAACATTGTGTGTAACGCTGAACTATATTGGTGGCCTAATCAGTCCCACTAATGACTTTTTTGGATTTTTATTTCGTTGCGTTCTGCGGTAGTCAAAAAGATTATCCTATCTGAATCTGTGAACTTTCCCCTCTCAGTGGCGTAAGGTTTACATCATACCTCTCCCAAAAAAAGTAATCCTTCACTTCGTGAACATTTTCGACCCATTTCTATTCTTCCCTTCCTATTTAAAGTGCTCAAAGCCTGCGTATATAAGCAGCTTTCAGAATTTGTATACCGACATGACCTACTTAGTTCTTCTCAGTCTGGCTTCAGGCCCGGTTACAGCACTGGCACCGCCCTTCTCAAAGTCACTGGCGATATTAGGAGGTACATGGAAGACAGTAAAGTCACTGTACTAGTCTTAGTAGACTTTTCTAATACCGGTACCGGTACCGTAAATCACGAAATCCAAATATGCATCCTCACACATCTAAAGATTTTTGCTAAGACACTGGAATGGTTCTCCACTACACTATCTTCAGGGACAATAGCAGTGGGTTTGTGTCGAAGACTCGTCTTCGAGTTGGTGCAACCTTCAACCTTCAACTCTGGCGTTCTACAAGGCGGTATATTATCTCCTATTTCTTTATGGAATAGTGGGCAGATAAGCAGGCGGGTCACCTGATGGAAAGCGACAAGTGCCGCCAGTTTCTATATTTATTAATCTCATCACACAACATCTTCAGTGTGCGTATCACCTATATGCTGAAGATCTGCTGCTGTATTCACAAGCAATAGAAAAAGTTGTATAAATAAATAAATAAAATAAATATAATTAATTATATTTCTCCTTACTTTTATAGGTTTCAGGGTCAAGAATAAACCATAAAAAATGAATCTGTTTTTTTAACCATTAATTCCTTTGTAAGGTAGTCGCCTGAATAATTTATATTCGATTTTTTTTTCTGTAAAACCAATACTCGTAGTTTTTTTAAATAACTGCTTAAAACCAAAAATAAGCTAAAATAAGCTTTTCTAACTATTTTATAATCTATGTATATTTTAGTTGAATTAAGCTATTTCTTAATTAATTTGCATTTTTTCAGGTAGAATTTAGTTCATACCTATTTTTTAACGGTATGAATAAAATCCAGCACATTTAAACGTAGAGAGTAGCTACTTAAGTCAATGCAAAAAAGAAAAGAAGAAAATATATGACAAATCATTTATTTGATGGTAGGTACGCTAAAGAGTATAGCTAAAAAGAATCCAAATAGCTCACAAATAAGAAAATGAAATAATAGTTTTAACACTGAATAACAAAAGCCATTTAACACTGTAAAATCGTCGTTTGGTAGGTAATTGCTTTATGTTAGGCATTTTATCGAAAAAAAATAATGTAGTCAATTATCGAAATATTATTCATAATTGACTACATTATTTTTTGTTTTGATAAAGACTTTTTATCGAAATAGCATTATGTGATTATAAGTGATTATAAGTGTGATTATAATATGTGATTATATATATATTTTAATTAGATTATTTTAATTGGATAACGCTGATCTGTGGTGATTCGCTGAGTGACATATTTCGGTGATTGCACCTTTGCTGAGTTTTGATGACGGCGTTACCGAGGTATCTACCAGTAGGATCTTGTCGCACGACGTGCATGTATTCATCACCAAATGTGAACTGAACCTGGGGAGGAGCAGCCCAGTCGCATACTACTGTTCCTTCATAGTTCACTGTGGGTGGGTTGATGCAGAATAACTGAAAATTTTAAATTATATTTAGAATAAAGTATATAAGGGATGCTAAAGAGCTGATTGCGAAGATTTGTTTTTGATGTAAGTCGGAGTGTCCTAAGTACATCATTATGATTTAAACCGACAAATCGATAACTAAGATCGATATCGAAATCTAGTTTTTATTTTTATTGAATGGCTAATTTATATGCTCCGAATGTTACTAAGCTGGAAACTACCAATATCATGATTAGATGTTAAATGTACTACAAAACCATTTGCCCGTCAAGCAGGTGTTAATTTACAAAAAAAGGTTTTTTTTCTAGAGACAATGAAGATAAATGAAAAAAAAAGAAGACAAAAAACTTAAATGTACACCAGTTTAGTAAATTATACATACAAGAATAATCAAATTAATGACCATGTACAAATGGCAGCCTTATCGCTGAAATGCTTCTCAGAAAAACATACTTCCATACTTATATTAAGATTATAAAAGTGAGTTTGTTTGTTACGTTTTCGCGGATAAAACATAAAACCGTTTTTATTCAATTCATTTTTCATCAATGGCAAGCTACATTATCAATGAGTAACATAGGATACTTTTAGATAGCGATAATCGACATAGAAGCGGGCGGAGCCGCGGGCAAAAGCTAGTATATAATAAATGTTTTTAATAATTTCAATATAAACCTCATCTCGCTATCTATTTCTCTTAACATATACATAAATTTTAGTTGATATAATTTATTTTTATTTACGGTGACTAAAATGTAAATAGTAGGTACCGTATTTCCAGAAGGTATTTAAATGGAACAACATTATGTACGTATTATCATGCAAAAACATTATTTGACTATCGGAGTTAAACAGGAAGAATATTTATCAGTTTATTTTCCGTGTCCTATTATTACTATGTGATTGTGATAAATCATATCAGGTTCCATTATTATTTGTGTTTTGCAACCAGGCTATGCCTGTATATATATGTACTTTTGAAATACTCAAGACTTATGCCGAGTACCTACATCATGTGTAATTGTAATGCAATTGTTATAATGAATGTGATTTTAAAAATCCTACCTGCTTGTTGTGCATATTTATTTTTACACGAATGGGTAAAAATTAACAGAACTATACCTTCTTTACATAAATTTTGTATGACTATATATTTTTAACCTCCGACACAAAAACAATGGGGTGTTATAAATTTGACGTGTCTATTCACGATGTGTGTTTATGTCCGTCTATGACGGACGAATTAACCGATTTGTTTTGTTTAGCTGCCTAAATTAGTCCAGAGCGTTCTTAGCTACGTTTGATGAAATCTGCCTAATATGGCCACAAAATGACGGATTACATATTTTTTACAACTCACTCATTATGGATACCAAATGAAAGGGCTTGACTTTACACTATAATACTAAGAATAGTCTGGGTCGAATAATCTCTAACTAATAGTAGAATAACGAACACTATAATTTTCTAATCAAAGATTACTGTCAGCACAAAATGGCGAATTACATTTATATTTTTACACCTCTCAATATGGTTGTTTTTGAATTTTTATTATTTTATTCACAAATTGCATATTATGAATTTGAATAAAAACAAGGATTTGTTGTTTTTTTTTTCTATTGGTTTTTATTTATGAACTTAAATATTTATTGTATACTTACACGTTGAAAGGCTTCACGCTGTCCGGGAGGAATATAAACTACCGGGTAGTCGTAATTAAACCTGGCCTGATAGTCGGTACCTGAAACATATTTATATATACTGAAATTTAGTGCTAATAGTCACTACATTTGAAATTTCTGTTGCTTTTTATATTTAAATTATTTTTATTTTATTGCATTGCCTCAAGAACCAACTTTTGTTAACACTATAATATAGATACTGATTTCATTGTGAACGTCAGTATGAATGTGGCTACCAATATATTAAGGCATTTCTTGTAAAGATTATATTAAAATTAAAGATTAAATTGGATTATATTTCACCAAATAATATTACAGATTTAGTTGTCGACATTACTGCATAATTTCGTCATTCAATACTATTGCTTACCTACATTTTTTATCAGGTCAACTTCACATAACATTAATAAAATTAATGTTATGCTAGAACACTAAGAAGACTGGCTGTGATTTGAACTTTTCCGAAATAGTAGAATGTCAAATATGGACACAGATCCATTCAGGGACTGCAATCCAGCAAGGTAGTATTTCTAATTTTAGAAAACACGGGACCCCGTGAACTAGTAAGTAATACACTACACTTATTACAGGGAAAATTCTTTGATAAAAAATGAGTGTTTATTTTTTACCATTGCTGGTAAATAAATTAACTATATAAGAAGGTTTAGAAAGAATAAACTAGAAGATAGAATAACTTAAGTATATCACAGAAAGAAAAGGGAATACTTGAAACGGATGGTGTGAAATGGAAGTAGCTATTTGACTTTATTGCATTAACTGTTAAACCAAAAGCTGTGAAAACTCGATCAGCTGCTAGCTATGTTTATGCGGTTCTAATAAAATATTAGGTGGCAACATTAAATAAAATAATGTAAGGTAAAGATTAGAAGTAGGTACTTTGTTTTGTTTGCTAGACTTTGAAGATTTCAATGCAACCAAATGTTGATATTGAATTACTGTTTGTTATTGGACATTTGTTAATAAAAAAAGTAAAAAAAAGAATAGTTGTAATAAGATATTGTATTTTTTTGCATTTTGTAAATTCTAAGCATTTCTTAGTATTATTACAATAAATATTCTGAAGAAACTGATCATCTCTCGCGGGTTTCCTCTGAGTTCGGCTGTATTGATTTTATTCACTACAGCAAAAACAGTACCGGTTTGCAATCACTAGTTCCACCCCTGAATGTGATGTGAAGTATTTCATAAAAGAGTGATTGAGATAAATAAGAAACCCCTTTTAAAAATTGTATCAGTTTTATCCCTATTATCCCCAGCTATTATCCCGAACATTGTAAAACCATCAAAAGTGTTAAAAATGGCGCTGTAAACTGATGTCTTTAATATACACTGTAATGGCATCCATTCACAAACGTTGCGAAATATTTAGAAGTAGTAAATATGTCGAAGTTTTATTATTTATGCTGTAAATGGAAAACATAATACATGACATATTGATGACCATATATAAGATTTATCATATAAGGATTTACATAGGACTTGTATTATTGTAAACAGTTCTTGTATGCATCTTGAAGGTATTATTCACGTTCCGTAAAATGAATTAAATTCTATTAATTTAATATACTTCTTTCAAATGTGGGTAGAATTTTTTACTGAAAAATATAGAAATTAGCGGAGGTAGAAGTTAACAATGATTTCTCAGAATATATTGTAAGTTTATATTATAAAATGTTCTGATAAGCATCTACTCGCCTAATATTTAAAAAGGTCACCCTCTTCACAATGTACCTCTTTTATGTACCTACTTGAATTCGTTTTTAAGGAATTCAAAAACATTTGGAGAGCGTGTTGCAGTAAATTTTAAGATTATATTTTAAAACTAATTAATAAATAATAAATTAGTAATAACTTACTTTTCGTCACTTGTGTACAATGCGGTGGGTTTACGGTTGTAGTTACTTTTCCTTCAACTATGATTGCTATAAGCAAAAAAAGTAATGTTGAATATGCCTTCATCTTGTCCTGGTACTGCAAACTGTACTGCTCAACAGTTAAAATGTGTTTGAGTTATTAATACTCTCGGAACCGAGCCAGTTGTTCAAATTAGGGTTCAGTAACACGCTACGCAGTCTATGCAGTCTAATCATACAAAAAACACGTAAAATAAAGTAAATAAATCCATTCAACCTATCGTTTTTCCGAAAACACACTTGTACACTTGCAATTTTCGTAGGTAAATAGTTTGTACTTAATGGAGTTTGCAACGTAAAACAAGTAAGTTCATTAAGCAAAGCACTAAACTGATCTTAAAAATTCTTTCATAAATGGAAGGTACATTATCATCGAGTAAAAGAGACCACTTTTTACCGCGATAATTGACATACACGCGGACGATTCCACGGACCAACGCTAGTATCTAATAAAGTAAGATATTCTAAACGATCGAAAATCGAGCTTCAATGTTAAAGGTTAGAGATAAAAATTAGAGCCACCCCATACCCGACCTCCACCTCGCCTTGAGTGGATAGTATTCTTTGTTTGAAGTTTATGGGTATACGTTAACTACATCAACTCCGGAGCGCCTAGCCCGTGGGTTGACCACTTGTGGACAATGAGTGTACTGAGTGTACAACTTGGTGATCAGCCGTTGTCTTACGATACCTAAACGCAGATTCAGAACGGATTTGTGCATTGTCCGCGAGTGGTTCACGCGTGAGGACGATGTATCCATGAACGGATGTATAATTTGACTATCCCTGGCAAACTATTCATCTATTCGCGGACAACACAATATCCACTCATTTGACTCATTGAACAAGGGATTTTTACTGATAAACAATGATAAGCGTCCACTGGTGGACCTCCGGATGTTCACTGGTGGACAACGCAGTCGATTTGTGGACACTGTGGACAGCGAGCGACGATGTGCTGCTGGTGGGTTTTTATATGATATGGATGTCGGACGGATGGATGGATACGGATGTCGGGTCAGTTTTTATAAATGTGTATTATCATAAAAAATCTATTAATTTAAATAGATCAAAAAGTTTATTATCTTTCTCTCCTTAGTATATTTTTTGTTTAATAGTTATGACACTATTACTCCTTTTATATTTGACCCCTACAAAATACACCAGTTACTATTGTTGAATCGAAATTTGATCAGTGGTGAATAGTTTTGATACTCTCACCACATAAGTACGATTTTTTACAGGTGTTATCTCTCGCAGCAGAAGCAGGCCGGGGAGGGGTGGCGGCGTGATGTGCTGCGAGGCGCTCACGCCCTATCGGAGCAGA
>JANTPX010043842.1:0-15784 GCA_024757885.1 Apantesis nais | reverse complement strand
AATGTTTGTTATTATTTTTTACAGTTTACAGTACCATTATATATTGTGATATTACTACTAAACTAAAAATCACGCTTTTGAAACTAGTTGAACTGAGAAGTAGAAAATAATTATCTATATCTTTAAAAAGAAAAATCATTTTATCGTAAAAAACGTGGGGTGCTTTTGAAGATTTTTTATAGTATAATAACTTTTATCATCTCATTTTTTCATATATCTGTCAATAAAATATTCTTACAACAATTGAGCATTCTTACAACACCCGACGCATTTTTGCGACTAAAAGATTTTTGTTTTTAAACTTGCAAAAAATTATTTGATACTTTTGCCCATCGATTACACCATAATTTATTTATGATCCGTTTCGTTTTTTGTTTGCTCTATTTTACAGAGCAAACAAAACATCAGAATAAAAATAATGTTTTTGTTTGTGCTTTACAACAACTCAATTTACAATCTCTGTATATAATCTGTAATAATGGATGATTTCAAAAGGAGAGAGCATCGAGAGCACCACATTAACTGCCTCAGCCAGCATCGGAATCTTAGGCATCGGTATATCGAGCGAAGTTCAGTTTTAGGGTCACTTAGAGGGTAAGGTGAAATTGGCCTTTAAGAAGATTTCACCCTACCCTCTCCGATCCACCATTTTCAGCTCAACAAGACTCAAATTTGTATACTGTTCTCATCTATTCGCAAGTTGACCTCAGTACCAGACTCGAATCGTCGATAGCCCAAAGATCTCCGATCGGTCCGATCCCTTGGCGTTACGTAGAGATGTAGCGTCACTCTGCATTCTCTATCGTATATATCATGGAGAGTGCTCCGAGGAATCGTTCGGTCTGATACCCGCTGCAACTTTCCGCCATCGTTTCACGTGGCAAAGTCGCCACCCTCATTACTTGGATAATTGGTGCTCCACCACTGTGCGCTTTTCAAGACACTTTTTGCCTCGCACAACCAATCTATGGAACAAGTTATCCACTGCGATATTTCTGAACGGATACGACCTCCAAACCTTCAAGAAAAGAGCATATTCCTTCCTAAAGGACCGGCAGCGCGTTTGTGACCCCTGAGTTGCAGACGTCCATCGGCGGCGCTTGTCGCTTTCCATCAGGTGACACGCCATGTATTACTTACGACTATATATTAGACTCACGTCTTATTCCTGCCCCTGGTGTGACAAATATCTATGTGCTATAATAATAATGTGTAATTATTTTCTGAGATAAAGTACATACAGTACGCTATTTCGATCCAGACTGAGTCATACTTCAGTAAACATAATTACTACTAACGTAGTAATGTCGTTTTAGTAAATACAGTTAAAATTACACGAAGATCATTAGATTAATTAGCTTAGAGAAATCAATGTATTAAAAATAAGATATTTAAACAAAAAAACATAAGATAAATTCTTTTTTTAGGGTTATTTGTTTTAGGCAGAAAGTAATAGTTGTTTTAATTTTCATTCTTGCAGATCGAGTTTGCCTTATACGAATTAATAGCGGGGCATTATGTTTTGACACCATTAAGGTTCGTATTACCTATGTGTGATTATTTGAACCAAAAAATCATTAACATACTTCCGGAGAACATAGGGTTAAACGCAAAATGCCCATTGCCTGCCGTAAGTAAAACTTAAAACAATCATTGCACTATCAACAGATCTAAAACTACGAGATTCACAATGCCATCTTAACTATCAAACTATTTTAGTTATAAAATGCAGCACACTCCGTCTTTTAAACTTATCAGTTTTTTTTAAGAAATGAATAAAATTAATAATTAGACTCGCAAAATTGTCAAGAACAATTTTTGTCACATGTATATAGAAATATGTATATATATTTAGCAATTAATAAAGTAGACATTTATCTCTCAACTTAAATAATAGATATTGGACTGTGAAGGCGAACATGGATGGATGGAAGACGCCTGTCTAGGAGAAAATTGTTCTCTCTATTCTTGTAACTCCCAGGTTTATATAATCCTGTAAAATTAAACAAAAGAGCTCATCTTGGACTTTTAGAAAATTCAATCGTTAACTTTTTTCTGCATCTGGAAGTGTTTTCAAGAATGGCGAATGGCGAGGCTTAATTCTTCCAAAGAGATGTGTCATCTTTAATGCCTAGCATCAGTGAGCATATCGTCGCCTTAAAGGCTCTTAAGTCAACAGAGTTCTAAGTTACGAGTTACATTATATACTATTGTTATTCTAAACGAGACTGCAGAAAATATATAAAAAATATAAATACAGTATCTTGCATAGTGCACCGTGCAAGATACTGTTTGAGCTATATTAGAGGCTAAGTAGTGATTCAGAGCAACAATAATGCCGGAGCTTCGTATACATTTCAAATTTACAAAACTTTTTTTATTAAGCTTTCATTTATTTATATTTATTTATTCTTCTTTATCTTTCTTTCACATTTAATAAATAAATCATTCTAATATTCAAACACTTTTCAGGGTTTACATAAATGTACAAATGTATCTTTCCATTTCGATAAAATTCCGAATATACCTTTTACATATTCGTCATTAATCGTCAGAGTGGCTGGTGTTACAAAAGGAAAAGTTCACGACGAATTAGTATTTCAGTTTAAAGCAATAAGTGTCATAACGCAAAAACTCGACGGAGGCAAATCAAAGATGAAACAGACAAAAAACAATCAAAAAGAAACATAAACTTTAATTAGTATTGTTATTAGTAAACTTTGCAAAGTAGAATATTGTAAATGGAATTAATAGAAAACAAAACTGTCAATATGGTGTCTAAAATAAAGTATTGCTATAAACAAATACCTTCAGTGTGTATTCCTACTTCCCAGAGATTTCTTTTCAGGGTTACTCGTCTCCGGAATCCTGTGGTAGTACATTTGAGTGAACAGACCTGTAAATTTACTTTTGGCGATATATTGTTGTTCAGTCGACATATTACTTTTGGTACCGGACTAAATGTGATACGGGGCGTCACCGCCTCGGTTCATCCCGTGGGTGTCGTAAGAGCTGTTTTTTAAACCTTGGCATACACAAAGTATGTGAGTATTCTATCAATCTAACTTCCATAGTACAAGCTCTGCTTAGTATGAAGCTAACTAGTGTTTTGTGTCTTCATCTAACTGTATGAAATATTTATTTATGCATGAAATATTATTTATTTATGCCACATTAGCCAAACCGGTTGGTATAGAGTTTGTGGAAAGTTTTCCTTCTCTTTGCAGTGTTGTTATTCTGCTTCGTTTACTCGCTCAATCGGCTCCTGCGACACCGCCGGGATGAATATGGGTGCTACTCTTAATCCGTCACTACAATATTGGAATGATCTCTATGAAGAAGCAAACTATCACTTAAGTATACATATGCTCTCGTCTGTAGGAGATAGGTAGGACCATATTAAAACGCCCAATACAGAGATAGATAATACTTTATTTGTAAATGTTAAGTTTGTATAGATGTATAATGCTCCCCTCCGCCGCGCACTCCGTCCGTTGTGGTGTTTCTAAAATAAACCAGTGCATAACGAACTGAACTGACGGTCGTATTACTTGCTCTTCACCGATATCTAACAACAAATGTAGTAACTGGCTTGTTTGTCTAGTGGTTAGTGACCCTGACTGCTAAGCCCGTGATCATAGGTTCGGTTCCCACCCAGGATAAATAATTATGTGATGAGCACGATCATTTGTTCTGACTGGATGTAATTTAAATATAACATGTGTGTTCCTTATCACAAAAGAAATAATAATAAAAACTCACTTTGGTTTAATAACAAGCTAATTAAGCTTTTGAATTCCAAAAACAGGATGCGTAAACGCTTCTTGAAATATGAAAACTCGTTGGATGCTATAGAATTGAAAATACTAAGTAAGCAGTGCGATAAGCTCGCAACGGTTTTTTATAATAACTATATAAGTAAAGTGAGCGAAGACATCGTGGTAAACCCGAAGTTATTCTGGACTTATGTTAAGGCTAGGTGAGGGGGCTCCAGTCCTTACCCAGCAACTATGACTGATGGAATGACGATGGCTTCAGAGGCAACTGAAATATGTGACTTATTTGCTAACTACTTCTCATCCGTTTAAAGTCCTAGTCAAGGAGATAGTATACTCAATGAGCCGTATTATTCTGATTTCTTGCAAAATTTATACAACAACAGTCTAAGCCTGACTAGTCCACTTATTCTACACAATACCTTGCATCATAAACTGAAGTGCTTGGACTGTAAGAAAGAGGTAGGACCGGATTAAAATACCCCCAATCTTTGTAGTTAAATGCGCGAATGAGCTTACACAACCCCTTCTTATGATTTATAATAAATTGTTGCTTTCAGGAGTGTTTCTTTCTAAATGGAAAACTGCTAAGGTGGTCCCGATTTTTAAGTCTACAGATAAAAATGTAGTCTCTAACTATAGACCCATCTCAATTTTGTCTGTTTTTGCGAAATTATTTGAATCGCTAGTGTGCCGGTTCATACAGAATCATTTGCAACTGTATTTGAGCGACTGCCAGCATGGTTTTGTGCAATTAAGGTCTACTTGTTCAAACCTATTGCTCTACACGGAGGTAATTTCCAAGGCCATTGACTCTGGGAAACAAGCGGATGTTATTTATACTGATTTCAGCAAAGCCTTTGATAAAATCTCTCATACTATGCTAATTAAAAAAACGCGTGCATACGGTGTCATGAGATCTTTTTTAAATTGGTTAAGATCGTACCTTCAGGACAGGTACTTTTTTGTAGTGATGAATGACTTTCATTCGGTCTCTCATTACATCTCTTCTGGTGTTCCCCAGGGATCGCTCTTGGGTCCAATTTTATTTAATTATTTTATAAATAACCTGCCCCAGTTTCTCTCCTACTCTGACATTTTATTTGTAAGAATAATCAAGAGTGATAAAGATGCGGATTATTTACAGAGTGATTTGAATGGGATTATCAGATGGTGTGAATTAAAATGAAATGCAACTAAATTCAGATAAATGCTCTGACATAAAATTTTCTAGAAAACATAATATATTTATTCTAATTACTATATCAAAGCACACAAATTAAAAGAAGTCGATACCATTCGCAATCTTTGTATAACATTTGATTCAAAGTTGACATTTACGCCACATATTAATAGTACTTTTAAAATAGCTTCACAATTATTAGGTTTCGTCATAAGAAACTGTAAAACTCTCAAAAATAGTAAGGTGAAGATTATTCTCTATGCCTTATCCGTAGTCAGTTGGAATACGGCAGTGTAGTCTGGCGGCCATATTATGCAGTATACTCATTGCGTTTGGACCGTGTGCAAAAACGCTTTCTTTGGCATACTCTACCGGTTGTGGTCGGGAGAGTTCCTCGTACAATAAAAGATTACAATACTTTAAAATGGAATCCCTAGACCTTCGCAGACAATTATTAGACGCTATGCTTGTGATTTACTCGCCTTGTCTGCTGGCACTTTTTAACTTTCGCGTCCCGGCTAGATTACCTCGGGGCCCTATTACTCCTCTTTGCCCACCACACAGAAGAACAGTATTAGGAGCTAACTCACCGTATGCAAGACTATGCAAAACAATAAATGCATTCAGTGGTATAATTGATCTACATGCCGACTCATCAGCTAAACAAAAAGCCATAATAAGGAATAGCCTGTCTGACTAATGTATTCATTTGTTTGTTTTTCTCAATTCGATCCATTTCGACATATGTTGAGCCAAATAATATACCGTCCGTCTACCATGGCGTTCCTAATGTTGCTAAGGTATTGTTTACACACCCGCAATTAAAGCGAATGTCCTGTTAGTCCACTGTCAGATATCTCGCTGTATGTTATGTTATATATTATATTTAGTACCTGTGTTATATTATAAGTTGTATTATATATTGTATTTTGTAAGATAGTTAAAGCTATTTACCTAATATACATAGTTAGTGATGCCTCATGCCTTGTCATATATATATAGTCAACTAGCCAATTTATGGTGCCATGTTGTCTTGTATTATATTTGTGTATAGAAACGTTGGTGAACCTTAAATAAATAAATAAATGTATTTAGAAATATACAAGTTTCTTCATCAGCAGTCTGGTTACCATAGTACAATATCTACCTAGTTTGGGATCAGACGGCCGTGTGTGATGTATGAAGTTATTATTATAATTATTATTAACGTATCCGTACTGGACTTATGGCAAAGGATGGCCTTATTGCTTAGTGATTTTTTTCAGACAACTTTGGATGGATTACATGGTTATAACATACATACATACAGTAACTTATACATAAGCTTATTTACAGTTATGAAAGACAGATAACATTGATACAGCATAGCATTAAGCAGCAGCATTGGTGGGCTAGGTGGTTACGGATTCCGCTTGTCTGATAGAAAGGCAAAGCATTCCAGAAACGTACAGCTTCTACGAAAAATGATATCGTATAAACATTGGTAGAATGCATTGTATTAGACATTTCAAACGTGTCTCATGAAGAATCTTTAAGCGTTCTTTGAGGGAAACGGGTGTTAATGGATTAAACAGAATATTATACAAAAATATATTTCGGCTAAAACGAATAGTAAGCCACTTGAACTTTATACAGTAGTGGAAACATGATCATATTTACAAAGTTTAAATATGAATTACAAGCAAAAATTTCGGAGACGCTCAAAATTTATCAAGATGTGCTTCATTGATATCAAGATAGCTGACGTCGATATAGTCAAGAATCAAAAGAAGGAGCGTTAATCAATATTTTACCGATGATAATTTTTACTCTACTCAAGTAATGTCGGGCAACCCTGTTACTAGCAACTAAGTGCCTTAGGAATTAGATGGTAAAATTAGAATATTCAATATGCTTAAATGTAATACTAGCAGACTTTATCTGCGTCACTTAAAAATAATAAATTATCCCCGTGCAATATATTTCATTGACGCATTGTCCCTACTGGTGCGAGCGTTGTTATATAGCCAGCCTCCTTCGATCAATGTGCTATTCAATACTGAAAGGGTTTTGCAATTCGAACCAGTAGTTTCTGAGATTATCTCGTTCTCTTCTCTTCACTAAGAACTCTTCAGCTTAATACTATTAGTATAGATTACGGAAATCGATTTCAGTTGTTTTATGTATATAATTTATCTATATCTCCTAAGTTTAACCAGATGATAAGTTTCTAAACGCATCCATAAAGATTTGATTCCCAATTAATATATCTAGCCTTTGTCATTGTGACACTATTTTGATAAAGAAAAAGGAAGACACAAGACATTAAATGTTTGAAAATAAAATTGACGTGTTTACTATTTTCCTCACATTTTTTCCATATTTTTTCACCGTATAAACTTTCCTTGGACTTCCACAAATAATTCAAGGTAAAATAAGCCAAATTGGTTCAACCACTCTTGACTTTTAGTAAGACTAACGAATACTTTTTCATTTTTAAATAATAGTAGAACACCCGCTGAACTTTGTGTCACGTATATATATTACACAGCTATATTATATTCTATTTTTTGTATGAAAAATAAACAAACGACAATGTTTTACAGCTAGATCGTTTGATTTTTATAAGAAAATTATAATATCGTTTCTAGTGTTTTCCTTTAATTATTATTTATGTTTTTCAGTGTTTTAACCTTCATTGAACATTCATAAACATTTTAAAATCAAAACTATAAAAATCGATTCGACCATTATTGATTTCTAGTGAGACAAACGAACAGTAATTCATTTGTATATATATAGATATGTTAATACAGGTGAACCGAGGAGCGTCGTAACATAGCTTGAGCAGGTCAGAAGCGCATACCAGTAACTCTTACTGGCTAAATGTTAAGGAGAGTCGATGGACATATTTAATTAAAAATTGCCCACAATTTGCACCTTCAGTTACCTGGTGGACCACTCGAGGTTCAGAGACTAGACTAGGGTCTACGTTGGCATAACAAAAAATGAGGTTTTCAATTTATAAGCGGAGGTCCACAAAAATTCGATTGTGAAGAACTAAAATGTCGGCTTAACTTCACCTATCCATGTAGGAAGATAACATTTTAAGATGCTGAACGCCTTGAAATCCATATTCGATACAACGAGTCGGGACTTTGCAAAAACGCTACTACCGTCGTCCGCAACGCATGTGCAAACCTAAACGTTACACATTTGTTATCAGAAAAGAAAAGTAAAGTGAAGTAAATCGATGTTGGTACCTTTATAATATTATGTGTACAAAGGCTACCATTATAGAAGTGTTTATGTGAAAGATCTTATCAAAAAATGTTTACCGTCATGGTATTGCACTGAAGTAAAACTAAATACATTATAATAACTTTTAATTTAAAAAAAAAGAACCCAAATTTGTCGATTTGACATTTTGATAAGCAATTCAGTCGTTCAGTCGTTATTCACCGTTTGTCACGAATAAACCCTGTTTAGAATAAATATAGCAATTCATTATAGAATAAACAGTAAAATGTTCAATAAAATGTATATAATATTATGTGTTTCAGCGTCTATATCGGTGAGTCTAATATTTGTCTTGTGCTCGGGTGTACGATCAATAACACAAGCTGTTGAAAGTATTTTATTCAGAAATCGATTTGTAGCTTCTTCAAACTGATTTATGATTTATTTACTGTCCACTTTGCACATATCTACTCATTATTAACAAACGATTACCACAGTTGTAAAAATGATGAATCTACAAATAAAGAACTTTCTAGCTATTTAATTCTATATTTCTAATATATATCAAGAATATCCAGAAATCCAAAGTCCAGAAATTCTGTTCGACTTAAAGTCTGTAAATGCTCGTGCCCCGCAAGGCTGTGTGTTATCACCCACACTGTTTCTTCTGCAAATCAATGACATGTTACGGACTAATAACATCCATTGCTATGTAGATGATGGCATGGCAGATTCCTCTTATGCTGGCTGCCCCCATATTCCTCGGGAAAACTTCATCGAAGGTCAAAACAAACTTCAAACAAAATTGAAACTTCCTTAGCGGAGGTTTCAGATTGAGGTCGTTTGAACCTAGTTCATTTTAACTCAAAAAGACACAGACGTACTCTATCGTGTATATCATGGAGAGTTCTCCAAAGAATTATGCGGGCTAGTACTGACTGCAAGTTTTCACCCTTCATAAGGTGCAAAAATGTTTGGAATAATTTTTTGATCCATTGGAAATTATCTATTCTAGTTAAGTTAATTAACGCAAGTGTGGTATACCATGTACACTAGAGATAATAAAAAATACAATTAAGAATACAAAGGTAAATAATAAACGTCATTAATACACACTATACACACATATTTGTTGTAACTACAACAAATATGCAATATTTGCTATTTTCGTTAATCGCATTAGAAAATAATTTCATCTCTTACGTTCAAACTGAGTAAACTAAAAGTTGAGTCTAAGACTTAAGATCCCTATCTGTTAATGTTGACAGGTGTTACATGTGAGAAAATAGAAGTTGATTCAAAAATGGCTTTTAAAACAAGGAACGTGGGAGTCTATTTCTATCAAAACAGTATATTTTAATAATGCTTAATCATTTATATTAACATCGTTCTTTTTAGATTGGTTATTTTATTGTTTAGGAATAAAAAATATAAAGTATACATCTAAACATCTTATATTCCAGACTCTGAATGTGGCTTTTGAGACGTTTGACGTGGAATATTCCAACACAAAATATTTTCGAACATTCAACGTCACATTGAGAAGATTTCGTCGCAACCATCCATATAATCTTAATCTTTACATGGACTTAGTGATGCCGCTTGGAAATAATTTAAAGGTTCGTATTAACAATGAGATTTGTACAATGATATCTTATCTGTATTTATATTATTGACATACAAGCATCAAAAGAAGAAAAGATCCTCCTCATCATCGCCTACTGGTAGCGTTCCCAGAAGACTGACAGCATTGAAACGTTGAATGACAATGCTAATTCTCTGTGTTAAAAGAAAGCCGGCCCCTGACCACGAGAAGCGTCGATCAGTTGCTTAGCTAGTTGTTTAAACATTGAGATTTGTTAATATCCTTTCTGTAATTCAGTAACTTAGTAACGTAGGAGCCGTTGCCAGTATTTATTAGTCATCACTAGCAGAGGATACGGTCTAACTGCGTGTGTAAAATTCAATCAATTTACTACATACGACTATAGACTTACGCCTCATTTCTGCCCTTGGTGAGATAAATATCTATGTGCTATAATAATAACGCGTAATTATTTTCTGAGATAAAGTACATACAGCACGCTATTCCGATCCAGACTGAGTCATACTCCAGTCAACATAATTACTACGTCAGTAGTAATGTCTTTTTGTAAATATAGTTAAAATTACACGAAGATCAATAAATTAATTAGCCTAGAGAAATGGATTAATGTATTAAAATGATATATTCTAACAAACAAAGTAAGATAAATCCTATTTTAGGCTTATTTGTTTTAGGGTGAATGTAACAGTTGTTTTTATTCATTCTTGCAGATCGAGTTTTCCTTATACGAATTAATAGCGGGACATTATGTTTTGACACCATTACGGTTCGTATTGCCTCTGTGTGATTATATGAACGAACAAACCATTCACATCTTTCCGGAGAACATAATGAAAAACACAAAATGCCCATTGCCTGCCGTAAGTAAAACTTAAAACAATCATTACACTATCAACAGATCTAAAACTATAAGCTTCACATCTTAACTATCAAACTATTTTAGTTATAAAATGCAGCGCACTCCGTCTTTAAAACTTATCAATTTTTTTGAGAAATGAATACAGTTAGTAATTAGACTCGCAAAATTGTCAAGAACAATTTTTGTTACAAGTATATAGAAATATGTATATATATATATTTAGCAATTAATAAAGTAGACATTTATCTCTCAACTTAAATGATAGATAGTGGACTGTGAAGGCGAGTATGGATGGATGGAAGACGCCTGTCTAGGAGAAAATTGTTCTCTCTATTCTTGTAACTCCCAGGTTTTTATGAGCCTGTGACGTTCAATAAAAAGGGTCATCTTAGACTTTTTAGATTCAAGTTACATAGTGAATGTTAAAACGTTTAGTTCGAAAATTGTAAAGTAAACTTCATTTGTTAGTGTTTTAAAGGAATGGCGAATGGCGAGGCTTAATTCTTTCAAAGAGATGTGTCATATTTAATGCCTAGCATCAGTGAGCATATCATCGCCTTAAAGGTTATAATTGTTCAGTCAACAGAGTTCTAAGTTACAAGTTACTTTATATATTGCTGTTATTCTGAACAAGAATACAGAAAAGATATAGAAAAAATAAATACAGTATCTTGCATAGTACACCATGCAAGATACTGTTTGAGCTATATAGAGGCTAGTGATTTAGAGCAAAAATAATGCCGGAACTTGGTATAAATTTCAAATTTACAAGACTTTTTTTATTAAGCCTTCATTTATTTATATTTATTTAGTTTTCTTTATCTTTCTTTCACATTTGATAAATAAATCATTCTAATATTCAAATACTTTTCAGGGTTTATATATATCTACAAATGTATCTTTCCATTTTGATAAAATTCCGAATATACCTTTTACATATTCGTCATTGATCACCAGAGTGGCTGGGATTACAAGAGGAAAAGTTCACGAGGAGTTAGCATTTCAGTTGAAATCAATAAGTACCATAACGCAAAAACTCGACGAAACCAAATCAAAGAAGAAACAGACAAAAGCTAATCACTAATAAACATAGATTTGAATTAAATTGCGAGTAAAATTTTCAAATTTAAAAAGAAAAATTAAAAAGAAAACAAAACCGTCAATAAGGTGCCTAAATAAATTATTGCAATAAACAAATACCTTCAGTGTGTATTGCTACTTCCCAGAGATTTCTTTTCAGGGTTACTCGTCTCCAGAATCTTATGGTAGTACATTTGAGTGAACAGACCTGTAAGTTTTCTTTCGGCGATATATTGTTGTTCAGTCGACATATTGCGTGTTGTAACGGATTAAGAATACGGAAAGTTACCACCCCAGTTCATCCCGTGGGTGTCGTTAGAGCTGTTTTTTTTTTTTTTAAACTTCGACATACAAAAAAGTATGTAAGTATTCTATCAATCTAACTGTCATAGTACAAGCTCTGCTGGCGTAATATTTATTTATGCCTGAAATATAAAACAAATTGTTCTACTCTTACTACTATACCACACTAGCCAAACCGGTTGGTATAGAGTTTGTGGAAAGTTTTGCTTCTCTTTGCAGTGCTGTTATTCTGCTTAGTTTGCTCGCTCAATCGGCTCCTGCGACACCGCCAGGATGAATAGGGGTGCTATTCTTAATCCGTCACTACAATATTGGAATGATCTTCATGAAGAAGCAAACTATCACTTAAGGACTGCTACCGCGAGAACCAAGCTTTTGTGTCGCTCCGCGTTCAAAAATTTGTAACAGTGGTAAAAGTTCGGGCTATATATACGTGTCGTATATCAAAACGTGCAGAATCGTAAGCTCTGCACGTTAATGAAAACCTCGCGGAAAACGGACCAGAACTGCGGATTTTCTCCGAACAAAAACAATTTTTTTTTATAGGTTAAGCTGTAAAATTTTGGTGAAGAAAGCTTGTAACTCCGGATTTCAATCGGTGACCCCCCGATATTCAACTGTGGGAGGGTGCGTCTCGGGGAGCCCCCTCTTTTGAGACCCCTCTCAAATTTTTCCGGTTACATCCGGGAGAGTTATTGGATTTTTTCTCAAAAACCGCTTGTCACGAGGTCCCTGATCCCGGGCAGCCAGGAGCAAAAAAGGAGTTGGAGATCGCGCGGGACACTTACAAGAACCGGAAACCACTTCAACACCGAAAATCAGTTATATGGGTATAAAGTTACAGGGGTACAAAGAGCAATATATTTGTGACAGCCCTAATTCCAGAGGCAGATCGGCAACCCCCTATTTTTGTTTAAATATAAAAAACTTTAATAAGTGAGCTAGCTTTTAAAATTTATCCGGCGAAAATCCCCCCAAAAATAAAGAAAATACAGTGTGACAATTTTGTGTTTTTAAAATTTTTTCCCCGATTCAAATAAGGGTTGAAAGAGTCATCCCTAGACTAATTACAACCCTGGTGAATAACAGTGCAAGCTAATACCTATATATAGAAAGTGTTTTGACAGAAATCGGACTGTAAACAACTGAGACATAAGGACCTTAAGATTCTAGGCTTTAGTTAGTGTTAAGAATAACCTAGAACTTTGAATTAGTATAGATATAATACTAGACATAAATTTATAAATATTTTTCAAGGCCGAGAAACCTGGACTTATTGGGAATAGATAGTATTGATTCTTTGATTTTTTAGATTGAAAATAGCATTAAATAAAATATCTTTAATAAAACCTAAGAGAGACCTAAAAACAAATTAAAAATTTATCTTCGAAAACTTTTAGAGCTATTAAATTTGGAACTGTGGGTCTTAGAGAAAAACCGACACCATAGGAGTTATTTTTTGGAGAACATCTTTCAAAGGCAAGCTGAAGATCGACTCTACCTGAATTTTTCGGGGGGGTCATTTTCAGTTTGATATTACGAAAGAGAAAAATTTACAAAAACTTCAAACTATTGTGGCTCCGGTAATTCCCAACCGATTTTGACAAACTGGGTGTCAGAGAACCACCTCGCGCCGAGACCTATCCACTGCCGCCAACGGAGCGACTCTACATAGAGCCGTTTCGGAGTTGGCTTTCGGTCACGGGGTTTTCTGACCCCCGATACACGTAGAGCTGCCGAGTACTGCATAAGGTACACAGTGTAGAGTTTGACTCTGGTAGAGTCGAAGGAGCGATAAATTTTAAGTTATTTAAGGGTAATTTTAGTTAACTTGTTTTTTAGTGACGGGGAATATACATCCCAAGAGGTTGGACAGCTCTACACAGAGCAAAACTTGTATTTAGTTATTTACTTCATGTTTTATTTTTCTTTTTATCTTATTGTTTGACTCTGTTTGTTCTGTTTATCAGCGACAGGGACTATACATCCCTAGAACCGACAACTCTGCAGAGCAGGGACTAACGGCTCGAGTAGAGCAAAACTCTATTTTTATTGTATTTTGTTTTTCATTTGATTTGCTTTGTGTTTTCTCTGGATCGGTGACTAAGCTTACTTGCATATACACGACTCCACACACGGAAAACACACACGCACCCCAGGTGACACACGCAGAGACACGCCACAGTATACCTAACACCATATACAAATACTGATACATACATAACACAGTGTCTGCAGTGTCGATATCGTGGTCGGGGGCCGATATTTGTTGTGAGGGGGGCCAGTGTGTGGAGCTTTGTTCCTCAAGCTTTTTCATTTATTTTATTTGTTTTCATTTATTTTATTAACTATTAATATAAGTGTTTACAACTTTTACAAATTTAATCTTAAAGATTTGAATTTTAACCTTATTGACGCGCGCCATAGCCAATATGTCCGGCCTTAGAACCCCTGTTAAAAGACAGAGCACATCTCCACCAAACGCAGGCATAACATCCACACCTCCTGCTAGTAAAACCAGCCCCGCGGTAGAGACTGAGAAAACAAAGCCAGTGAGGCGAAGTGTGGATGAATTAGAGCTCCGTGGCGTAACATTAAGCCAAAAAGAGGGCAGGAAACCATCGATCCGTCAGAAGCCCAAGGAGGGGTCGGCGGAAGGGCTACTTTTGCCGGTTCCGGCACCTCCCAAACGCTTCGCCACAGCCACACAATGCTGCGAATCCATTCGGGAGCAGCTCGCCATCTCCAAAACTGTCAAAAGGGAGGTTAAAAAGGAGATAGAAGCCAGAACGGACCAGCTTGAGAAGATCCTCAGAGCTTACGAGGAGGAGAGGAGGAGAAACACCAAAGAACAGGGTATTAAAACAGTAGAAGTAGGAGAAAAAGGTATAGGCTCGGGGAACGATATTATTAGAAAAATAGAGGAGAACGAGAAATTGCTTAAGGAAAATAACAGGGTAATGTTAGAAATAAAGGAAAGGATAACAAGGCAAGAGGAAAAAGAAAAGGAAAGAGAAAGAAAAGGACTCGCGACATACGCAGGAGTGGTGGCGGGCCGTTCTGAGGCCCTGCCCACGGAGCGAACGACGCTGCACTCCGTTGTCGTGACTTCGAAGGACGAGAAGGAGACCGGGGAACAAGTCATGGAGCGACTTAGGAAGGTCGCGAATGAGGACGAGGGGTGGGTTCGTGTTGAAAAAATCAGGAAGGCCAAGGATAGGAGGGTGATAATTGGGTACAAAACGGAGGAGGAGAAGAACAGAGCACAAAAAAGGTTAGAAGACCAAGAAAAAAGCCTTAAAATAGAGACAATTAAAAACAAAGACCCTCTCCTGATAATGTACGGCGTCCTGAAGAATCCGAAAGATGAGGACGTGCTTCGCACGGTCAGGTCCAGGAACCGTGAAGTGTTCCGAGACTTAGAACCACAGCAGGACAGGATGACCGTACTGTACAGAAAGACAGCAAGGAACCCCCACACGTGTCACGTGGTGCTCAGGGTCTCCCCGACGGTGTGATGTGGTAGCTACTGTGGCGGGCTCCATTTGAGAGCGGAATGTCCGGACTACACCCTCGGTGCAGAACCCAACTGCTGCAACTGTCAGAGTGAGAAATTGAGCAGCACGGGACACAATGTCTTCAGTGACGTATGCCCGGTCAGAAAGAGGTGGGACGCGATATCGAGAGCCACCACCCAGTACCGCTGCTGAGGGCCCCCCAAATGCAACAGTCCCATACAAGGTGCTACAAACCAACCT
>JANTPX010042747.1:0-11451 GCA_024757885.1 Apantesis nais | reverse complement strand
GTCATACAGGATTAGTAGTTACTCCATGGTAGTTACATTGTAGTTCGATGTGTCTTCGATAGATGGCGCTGTAGTACGTTTCGCCGTATGTGGAAGTCGCCACAAACAGGTTGAGAGCTATTTTTATACGGATTCTGTGTGGAAATCCCCTCGGATACCACCAAAAACCGTACCCCGTCTCGGGTACCAGCAGCCGGGGTACTAGCAACCAGGTGTACCCTAAAAAGGAAATCCCTGGAACCCCGTACGATTACATTAATGAAATATCATTGAATAGCTCTAAACCGACCTATAAGGACAATGACTTGTAAGCGCCGTCGCCAAAGGAATTTTCATCGACCGAATTTTGTGGCATTTTGATTACCCATCAGTTTTTCTTGTTGAAATCGACTACGGACCTGCCTTTAGTTATAAGCACGTCTGGTGATAGCGGATTCGTCTAGGACTTGCTATAAGCATATGAAAAAGTATTTATGTGACTCTTATGGCCTTTTATAAGTGATTAAAGTGATCTCAACTTGTTTGTTCTAGTGTCTCTTTTTTGTATAATTATGATTTGTATACTACTGATGCTCTAACAGTGCACTGTAACAGGACCTACACCATAAAAATAATTTGAGTTTTAGCCAAAGGATGTAGGTCCAATTTATTCTAAAGACACATTTCAAATCTCACTTTCATATATTTATGTTTTAATTGACTCCATTGCATAGCTGTTTCCCGTTATGATTCGTATAATGAGATCCAAATTGATACACTCAATTGATATCAATACTAACAATCTCTATGTTAGTGAGGTCCACTTACCTATTAGATTAACCAAGATGTTGTTATTTGATAAGCCTGTAATTGGTTTATTTTTTGCATCGCTCTAAATAAGAACTTTTTTAAACAGGCTGTCTCTAAATCCTGTTTCGTTAGTGATATAAGAATTGAACTGTTCGAAAATCAGGTCCCGTGCTTATTATTTTCCCATACTTATTAAGAAGGACGAAAGCTGCTGCTACAATATTGCTCCTCTCTTTCTCACTTTCTATGCTTTAAAGAAAGACCAGTGTTAGATCTTTTTAATCCTATACATCACACAAAAATGGGAATCTTAAACAAATGCATCTATAAACTTCGTGTCTTTTGAGTACAGCTCCAATTTTGAAAAACCAGAATATCGAGCACACCTAGGCTTCACAGAAAACGCAATATTATTTTCCCTCAGAGAACTCTTTCGAGTTGGGTGGTGGTTATTCTTCAAGCGTTTTGACATACATGCATGAACACACGTACAAACGTGTGGTCAGACTTTAAATATTCTTATCAAGATATTAAAAACCTAAGGCTGCCTAGTCTTTTTTAACAAATCAACATTTTATACATGTAAATTTGAAAATTAATTCTTTTTCATACTTTCATAGAATTCAAAAATAAAATAAAACTTTCGTGAACACAGCTTATTTGTTTTCCAATTTAAAAACTTGTCCCACCACAAACCGCGAACCAGATTAATCAGACTAGATTAATCTGCCTAGTAGTAAATTTCATTTGTGGATTCATTCTCTTAGATTAAGTTAGCGCGTCCACCGAGGTCATTGTTGCATTTTCACGAGAACTTTAATAAAGTCTTCCACACATACAATGGTCGTATTTCAAACCCACGCGACGCCTGGCCAAGCGGGAGCCTGTCGCCCCAGCTCCTCAGTCAAGAAAATAAACTGCGCTTCTTACAGCTAGTGTGAAATGTTGCTTACATTAAATATGAATATATTTTAATAAATGTACAGTATGCTAGTAATATATGTATTTTATAGAGGTGAAATAAATGATATGGCTACTGTAGCGCTAGTGTAAGTGGTAAATTATGTAATACGCCTATTGCAAGTTTGGAAATAAAAACGAAAATCTAAGTTTTAAAGTGAAATAGGCCATACTTGTTAGTGTTTGATTTAACATAATGATTAAAAGCCCTTAAGAATCATGTTGTGTAAGGATAAGAAATGTTTATTCTTGGGAAATTTCATAACTATCAAAGCACAATAACACGCGCTGTTGAATGAAAGCGGCTAAAGGTATTTCCAATCAAACCCTTCTAGATAGAGAGAAAACCATCTCCACAAGGCTGTATCCAGAATATATTTAAATCGGCTGTGCTTAATTCTAATCTAAAATAAGTCCAGAAGATGTGAGGTTTTCATGGCTACTATTTAAAAAAAAATACGGTCTGTCTCTGATCAGGGTCTGGATGTAGCTGTGTCATAACGTCCATAGCATCAGACAATCTACATAAACATTCACTGGGAGCTATAACGTAAAAACATTTTAAGTGTTTTTTTAGCTACGTACTTAATATCATATAATTTTACTAATTATTTCCCCATTACCTTTTTACATCAATCTCATTAATTACAGATGTTTAGTAAAAACTAAAACAAATAACAAGAAAACTTACCAACACCAACTACATAGAACAACTTACATAATATGTAATTATTTGTCCCGCCTCCTAGTAAAGGCGTACAATTTCCAGTTAACACACAAGGCTAGAAAATACAGACGTATCATGTTGAGACGTTTAGCCACTGCAAGCGAATAAAATGGTGTTTCCCTACATTGTGCGCAAGAGTCGCTCGAGATCCAATCTGGACTGTAACAAATCGAGCCGAGCGATGTTCTCGCGATTGAGTTATTACAGCTTCCTGGCTTTGGGCTGTTGGGCTACTTGTTTTTGTGGCTCCCGTGTGTTTTTATTAATTATACACTATAAATAATAAATATTTTATGTGTAATGCGATATGGGGTGCAGGTTGTAGTGAGATGCGGTCAGCCGATATGAGCTCTCGCACCGGGGATCAAATGTACTGTTATTATTCAAACAGAAGCTTTTTATTGTTTCTCTGTGATATTAATGTTGGGTCCTCGTTTACAGAGATCTGATGCTAGCAGTCTTTTTACACGAATAGCTACTGTATTGACATAATTACCTACTTGTCTTGTTACACAAATATCACTATTGTGTTCGTGTAGAGGAAGTGCCGAAATAAAAACCCTCTTTGTTTTATTATAGCCATAGAGTACGATAGTAAAAGTAAGTGTCGATATTGATGGAGCTATCTGAGGCATACGAACTAAAATTGTCTTAAACTTTTCTTTTTTGACGACAAAATCACAAACATTAGATGGTATTAACGGAATAGGTTGCATTTTATGGTAAGAACGTTAGTTAATTGTGCCTTTTATGTATAACAAGACAAAAAAGAACAAAAAAGAATAGACCAACATCAATCAATACTAACATAGAGATATCTGCGTTACCCTTTCGAGTGTACAGGTGTGATGTTATGTTGTGAGATTGCGTAACAATGCATATTTAAGCGATAGCAGAAATCGCGGTTGATTTGCTGTCATTTTTTTAAGAGTTCCGTTGTCTTTCTCCGAAACCTATCGTCAGATCTCGATGAAATTTAAATGAAACAATTTCGGCATACACCCCTTTCGAACAAAAAAAGAATTTCAAATCAAAGCAAATCCGTCAATATATGACGAAGTACATAAAAAAAACATACAAACATCCAAATTGAGAACCTCCTTCCTTTTGAAGTTGGTTAAATTAGATGAAAGTTACATAATGAAAAAAAGACTCAATATTAAGGAACAATGCTTAAAAAGGAAAAAACAAACTTGTGCACATTACATTCCTAGTAAGTCTTTGAAATATGTTAATATTTCTACTTTTAGTGGAGTTCTTTCGAGTAATCAAATCCTTAAAATAATCGCACTCCTTTAAAAATAAAAATATATATATTTAAAATCAGAGTTTTATTTTCATATGTAAGTCTTTTACACCAAAATATAATCAATGTAAATATAAGTTAGGATATAAATTGAACGTAGATACTTGCGTAATATTTACATAATTATGAAAACCACAGCAAATAGTTAAATCGTTCGATAAATTAATTACCACCCAAAAATTAACAGGAAATTTTAAAGGCTGGTGTTGGTTTACCCCGAGCCATTACTAACAAAATTATTTATTAAATGTCATACAGCATACTAAACATTATACATCGAATTTTACGGTCGTTGGGATTTATTTTCAAACTAAAATATAGCATTCAGAGGAATTACATATTTCATTGATTCATAAAGTTTTTTTTTTTTATAGTGAAAACAAACAATTAGACAGGTCTCGTAGATGAACACCTGTAATCCAAGAGACAAAAGTGCTGTGCTGCCCTTAGAATGCCCACCCACAGGTAGGGGAGAAGGGTCAGTCCGTCAGTGACTTCACTTCACCTAACCCCGGTCTTATGTGAGACCGTGGTACTTATCGCTCTGCTCGAGCAGTTCCATTTGTATCGGAACAAGGCTCTCCAATGAAAGTAAAATGTCGGTGATATTGCAACAATTTATCAATCAAACTCAACCAAACAAGGTTTTTTCTTTCATGCCGTTTGAAGTGTTGTTTTAGTGTGAAACGATGGCGGAAAGTTGCGGCCGGTAGTAGTCCAGACAATTCCTCGGAGCACTCTCCATGAAATATACGGGGGTTAATTTCAATAGGAGCATTATTGAGATATCCACAGATAGTAATACCGAGCCTCGATAATCTTTTGACAGTTATTTGTATGTTTGTGAAGACCAGATGGCAAAATAATAATAATGACTTCAGACACTTCACACAAAGCCATCTGATCCTAGACTAGGTAGTGTCTGTAGTGCAGTAACGAGACTGCTGATCAACATCTTATAATGTTTCTAAATACATAAATACGATAAATACATAATACTGTGCTGTTGGTCTAGTAGTTATTGACCCTAACTGCTAAGCCGGAGGTTGTGGGTTCGATTCCCATCCAGGACAAATTATTGTGTGATGAGCACGATGATTTTGTTCTGTGTCTAGTGTCATTTATCTATAATATGTATGTATTTGGATATATATACCTAAGTATGTTTATCAGCAGTCTGGTTACCACAATACAGGCTCTGGCTAGTTTGGTAACAGACAGCCGTGTGTGAGAAGTGTCCAAGATATTATTATTATTATTATAGCTATGTGGAGGAACGGGTGTCATGTCCCAGTCCAACACAAAGGGAGGATCCTCCGACCAAGCGAGGTGACCATGCTTGGCGGGCCGCGGCTCCCAACGGTTGATATTTGGAAGTTGTAGATATGATAATCGGCGTAAGAACTTTCATATCGCGATACAGGATTAGTAGTTACTCCGTAGTAGTAACAATGTAGTGTCTTCAATAGATGGCGCTTTAGTACGTTTCTTTGCTTCGCCGTATGTGTAGTCGCCATAGTTATACAGTAAAAGTTGTGCTTATCTGTGTAAAATAGTAGTAAAGCCTCTGACTTAGAGTCCAAATCACCACTAAATCAATTTATCAGTCTTCGTGCCTCATTCCCAGTGTATTGTGTTATTAAGAAAAAGACAAAAAGAAAAATATAAAACTTTGAAAATATAACACAACATTAAACTATTTTCAAGTTATATACTTAACTTAACCTACTCTTTAGTAAAGTGTCAACACACAAAACGAAATCAAGTTGTAAGATCTATAAAAATAAAGGTAGTGTCATCAAATTCATCACATTTTATATGTCGTAAAAGGCTTTTATATTTTCAATTACATGTACGACAGAAACGAATTGTACTGTCAATACTAGCTTGATATTCTTCCTGGAGCTTTCGTATTATATTGACCTGAAATCAAAGCAACATTGTAGTCTTAACAAGTAACTTGTTACATAAAATTTGTACTGTATATAGAATAAAATGAACAATTCCCTGCCATTTTTCAGTTTTCCCGACGTTTTACGAGGCTGAGGGTGCTCGACGCTGGATATCAATGCTAACACTTAATCCCAGATAAACGGCTGGCAAACATAGCGAACAAACAGACAAACATGAGTTACAAATACGGGCGATATGTTGTGTTTTGTTGAGATTCTGCTTATTATTTCCATGGGCTTTGTTTAATTTGACATTGACATTTCTGTGTCGACTGCCTTTATTCCAACACTGAGAGTACGACTTATCTGTAATAACGCAAATTAGAAATTTGAATCACTCCAACTTTTAACTGCAGCATCAAAGCAAGGTTACCATATCATGGAGTACCATCAAACTAACAGTACACCGAATTTCAGATCGATTAGAGTTGTGTAAGTAGTGAGACCTCTTCATCACCTAGGATGTGAGCTAATTTTCTTCAAAATTTATAGCTAAGAGTCATCTCGATCACAGCGGTTTTGGAACAAAAAAAACGCCTCGACATAAGGTGAAACGTTTGGGAGCTATAATACTACAGACAGACCGCCAGATATACAGGTAAAACTTAAAACACCCGTCGTTTACTCTCGTAGCCAGACTCGGAACATGAACTGTGGATTAGGTACACATTATAGAAACTAAACTAGTTGAATAAAGAATATTATTCCAAGTATTTCATTATTATTATATGTAGATCGATAAGGAAATGTTCAATAAAATCTTCACAACATTACCTATTTGTGGTCGGGACATCGATATATTGAGAATCATTTAGCTTCAAGTCTGACTGTGTTGCTTATCTTCTCTTCTGTCTCTATGGACTATGTCACAGATAGAAAATTTTTGTGTCCCTTTCATTCCATTTGTTAAAGAACAATAGTAACGTGGGCACATTATTTCTCTGTAACCCTCCAGTTACGCTTAATTCTTTTGCTAGAAGTGTGACGTCTGCGTGTGTCTGGACGTCGCAGATGTAGAATATTAAAAAAAGGTGATGCCCACGCTTTTTGAGGCCGAAGCTGGGAGGAGTCTGGGTGTCTTAATATAAACTATTGAAGAATCCCCCCTTTTTAATATGGCACAGGTGCGATTAAATCAATTTAATTCCGGTTCACTCCATTCGAATGACGACCTGAAGGAGAACCTAGAAATACAAGGAAACTACACAGATGAAGAGACCCTCAGAAGAGAACCCTCAATCAGTTTGATCGTAATAATAACACCCTGGTAAATAAAATATATAACTCACTAACACCTAATGTTATTGATGCGTAGCGCACATGCCGATGCCATTATCGGGGGCCGTGTAAGGCGCAACCGAATAAAGAGTCACAATAATAATTATGTCGATCGTAAGTTGTCATCCCTTTCTATTATAGAGACCCTACTCAATAGTCAAAGAAATCGCGCCAGTAATAGTATCAGTACAGTCATGCAGAAGACCCACTTCGCAAAAACACTAATATTATGAAGGCGAAAGTTTATGAGTGTATGGTGCTTGTATATTTGTAATTTATTCGTGTTCTAACGGCTGGACTGATTTGATAAAATTTTGCATGGATGTAGCCGACACCCTAGATTAATACATAGGTTATATTTTATCCCAAAAAAGTATAATATTACTGCGGAACGGACAAGGGATTGCAGCGGAATTATCGCAAAATGTAACTAGTTTTTTTAAATAAAAAGAGACCGTCGCTCTGACAAGATACAGGGTAAATCTCGTTGTACAGCGCTAATCATAGTACAATTAAAGAAAAGCATTCTAAATATTAAAATTATTGTACACTTCAGATGTATTATAAATGTAAACTTTTAGTGTAAATAAATTATAAAAAAACTCTACTTATAAAAAAAATTCGTATAATTAAATTAATCCATCAAACCGTTTATAATATACATACATACACTTGAAAAACCACTTGAAAAATATAAAAATTAAAAATATACATAATATAATATACATACATACACTTCAAAAATGAAACATAATATACATACATACCCTGTAGATATCGTAAGAGCCGACTGAGGGAGTAAACTATGCTGGACATCAGTACTGGAAAAAGAGCAAACTATACCAATCCGTCTGTCCAGCGTGGTATAGTAGGCCAAAACTTCCCTTCTAAGGAGAGGCCTATGTCCAATAGTGAACTATTAAAGACTGTTTTTGCTTTCTAGTATATGCAGATTTTCCATCCGGGTCTAAATTGCCTGGGTGACCCCACAGCCTCACAGGAAGACAAAAATAATCCCTTTATTACTTTTCATCCAGTAAGTGAGGTCACTAGTGCCTAAACACAGCCTTCCCCTTGATGTTAGGGTGGGGTATTAGTATTAGCTATAGACTCCGGTTTCCGTTTGGACCCAGGAGTAGTCCTTTATCGTGAAACTCTGGGAAGGGGAGGGGGTCACTCGGAAGGCAACGCACTTGTGACTCTTGAGCTGCAGGTGTACGCGGGATTATATCAGATATTTATGACAATTACGGTGTACATAGCATTCACTAAGTATGTATGTGTATATATATGTGTATGTAATGTACTGTAAGAGTAGTCAATTTTGAACACTTACTGTTGAAGCACAGAAATCAAATGTTAAAAAAATATATTACATTCAATCAGGTGCAATAATTCTAAATACAATATATTCTTATAAAATACACAAATATTATCTGTAAATTTTTTGATTTTGGATCTGAATTTTGGCTCATGACTAATGAATTATGACAGTATGGCTACACTTCGTCTTACACCAGCACCTGAATTAACATTGTCTAAACTAGACCATTTCTTTATGCCATTTTTAACTACCTCTGCAGTAATTTTATCCTCCATAACTCTAGACATTGCCTCTAGTTTTTGTGCTCTCTCTTTACTTAAAGGTTCACTGGGGAAAGCTAAGTCATTAGCCTCAGCGAGTGTGCGCAGATCAAAATAATATTTTGCATATACACTTGAAGGTACATTAATATTGAATTGTAACATTTCTAGAAACTGCCTCTCTAACTCATTCATATCTTCCACTGTAATGTCTTTCAGAATTTGACAGTAATCTACATTCCATACAGCTTGGTCATCCCATACTTTGCTGGCCAACAAAATTGCTCCCAATACTATTCTCTTCCAATTTGATGGAGCTATGTCTAACTCAGCACATATTAGGAGACGCTCCAAATACACCAGAGTAATGATAGCACATTCAGCCGTTAGTTGAGCTGCATTGAACAATGTTCTCACAAACTTATAGATCTGTTTGTGCTCAGGATTATACTTGTCATATTCATCACTAACTCCTTCCTTACTGAGCGGATGAAGTTTTTCGTCAAAAATATCTAGCCTTCGCTCGGATGTTCTGTTCTTAATGTGATAATAGATAGCTAGAGCCACACATTTAACAGTATTCTTCAGATTTGGTTGGGACACAGTGCTATCATCTAAATAAATAGTTGAACAGGAACTGCTTTTTTTGAGCTTATTGTCAGCGATTTGGTGTTGGCTACGTTTTCGTGTCATACCGTTTTCTATAGAAGCTTTAGAACGCTCCATAAAAATGGTTCCAGCAATAGGATCTTGGGAAGGATCGAGGTCCCCATCATCTCCTTCTCTCTCGCTGATGTGTTGTATATTATTAGAGCTTACTTCACCCTCAGGCAGATAATCTTCTAATTTGACAATGTCCTTTCTGATCGGCGACGGACTCCGGTAACAACAGCAACTGTTTTGGTTACCCATGCTTGTATCACATTAAACTCTACTAAATATTAATCATTACCATTCTACATGCACTGCTTCACTACTAAATAAGCGTAAATAGTGTGCCGATACACAGGAATGACATAAAAGGCCCATAGTATCTGAAACAAAAGGTGCTACATGAATATTCTATTAATGAGTACAACATGAGAAGCAAATGTATTACGATAACGTAGAAGTAATCATACCCTAACATTTTCAGGTTTTAACTTTATTACACATTTCACGAGAATATAAAGCAATTCCGAGAAGATTTCATATTCCTTTACATTTGACAGTAGATAAGTATAAGTATCATTTCGGAAGAACTCAGCAGCACAGATATACAATAAGTTCAGCTAGAGTAATAGGAACAATGTCCACAGATGTAATAAAGGCATGTGATTTTTAGTTTATTGAATCAGTATACTTTTCATTGTATAAGAAAATTCAAAATACTTCATATTAATAAATTAAATCTTAACAAAATATTTATTTATGTAACATTTTTTATAATAAACAAAAAAATGGTTTGTAAGTCGACGATAGCTTTACGTGATAACGTCATAAAAAACATTAATGAAAAAATGCATAATTTTATGAATTGAATTATTATCATTAGGAGCTTGGGCTGATCTTGCCTCTCTATCGCTTGTTCCGCGCTCTTGCTTGCACGCTCAGACTCAGGCGGAACGTGACACCTTTCCATACGTGCAGCAGGTGTTCATCGATTTAATAGACGTTATCTCATTAAAAATAGTTACGTTAATATAAATTAGAATCAAGACATATGATGATATCTATTTATGATCTGTTCAACGTTTGACACTATTTATTTATATGTCCACAACATTTGATTTAAATGGTTAATATGTATGGAGTAATTTGTTAGAATTTTGAACATTCGTTTAAACAAAGTTTAATATCTTATTTAGTTAACATTAGGCGTAAAACATTATTATTTTTTTATACCCTCAGGGAAATATATTGTTACTAAATAACTAAAAGGTTTAGATTACTTATTAATACAAGCTTATATTACTTTAGTTTTTATCTATATGTTTATCTATTAAGTTCATATTTAAATGAATTTAATCGGTTTTATCTTCATTGCAAAAGACCATATCAGTAGGTTTGATATGACACTAAATCTAACTGCATGTATTTGCATCACTTACACAAAATAACAAAACAATGGTGCTAATTCTGTTGTTAGAAAACTCTCTACACTAAACTAAAAATCACTAAAAAAAAATTTTTTTCAAATTTTATCCAGAATATCTCAGTAATTTTTGTGGAAGCCACAAACATCCACACATGCATCCTCACAATACTTTTACATTCATATTAGTAAGATAAAATTAAATATAGTACCAATTTAAGTATTTTCCTAAAATACCTACCTAATAATATTAAACCTTTAGATTATTATGTTAGACAAACTAAACTAGAATAGCACACAGGCTATGTCTGTAACTGTTATAAAAAAGTTAAAGAATTTGTTTTTTTAATCTCAGGAACTGTCTAATCTTTTCAAATAGTATAAAATAAAACCTAAACTGGAAGCTAATATAATAATAATGATATCTTGGACACATCTCGCACACAAACATCTGATTCCTAACTAGGCAGAGCCTGTACTATGGTAACCAGACTGCTGATACACATATTTATATATTTCCAAATATATACATATCATAGATAAATTACACTCAGACAGAACAAATGATCATTTGTCCTGGGTGGGAATTGAATCCACGACCTCTGGTTGAGCAGTCAGGATCACTAACCACGAGACCAACAGGCCAGTCAAATATATGTCATTGGTCAAATTGTGGAGAGATTTAATAAGAACTTAGTATGTACTAAAGTTGTCAGTTTCAACCTAAAATTTTGTGTAAGAAGGTTGTGCATTAACACAATGGATATTCTTGGTAAATCGG
>JANTPX010040547.1:0-11467 GCA_024757885.1 Apantesis nais | reverse complement strand
AATACCTACTTGTTTAAGGGACGGTGCACTGGCACGTGTCATGATCGTTGTTTATGACTGAGGCTTTAGAATAAATCGTGAATGTTTATAAAGCTTGATAATAAATATTTATTGCTATGTTCCATGCTTATGTGTGATTAAAAAGCACATTTGTAATATCTACTAAAGATTGGATTACAAAACTGTATTTCTATTTTCTAATTTTTTCACGTCACCAGATATACTTAATCTGTGATTGCAATATTCTAAAGTTAAATTATGTCATATTTATTACTTTACTCAGTTAAAGAGAAAAAAGTTTTAAATCATGGATAATGTAAAGAAATGAAACTAAGAACTTATTTATCTGTAGTATACTAAAAATTGACATATAATAGAAAAAAAGAAAAGAAAAATATTTTAAAATACTTTTTAATTTTAGATTATTTATTATAAACTCTATGTTATTTTTGTATTTTTACATCTAATGAAATGAATATAGTAAATACGATTACCACCTCATATTTAGGACGACATTGCTTTCATGTGATAATGATTTCTATAATCTCGATAAAAAACTATTTGACCTAATTTTATTTTCAACTTGGAGTATCTCATAATGGCAGAAAATGCTCAGCATGAACATTATGAACAGGGTTCTCTTTATTGACTCTTTCGGAGAAACGATCCAATTCGAACGATAGAAAACTATTTCAATATGCTTTCGTGTTTGATGAATCTATTATTAGGTAGCAAAAGGGAGCCGTTACGACCACCTACTCACATAAAATAATTTTGAAAATGACTTCTAAGAATATATTTGGGTCGCGTGATGCGTTTTCGTAGTAGTCATTTCCAGAATTCCCATTCATTCTTTGTTCTGTTGCTCTGTTATTATTAAAACTCGGAACATATGTTAGACACCAAATTAATGTTTAAAATTCAATTTTCGAATTTTACTATGTGGTTTTACGAGAAATTTATTAAAAGATGGAACTTCTGTTATTATATACGTAGGATAAGTTGCTGTTTTGAAGTTTTCTAATAGTTTATTGAAGTTGTTTTGTAGCGATTGTTAATAAAGCAATTATATGCCAAATTTGCAAAGACTGATTATGTAGGTATTAATAAAACATAAAATAATTGATATAAGTTTTGTAAGCAACAAATACAGCAACTACAATCCCTCACAAGAACAATTTACAAAGTCATATTTTACAATATTTTTGTAGACAGACAGACAGACAAACAAAAAAAACTGCAAAATGAAATGAAGACACTTCTTCTAAGATGTCCTAATGTACGAGTGTCACCTCCCCTATTCATGATGTGGATGTTGTAATAGAGCGTTGTACGTAGGACAACCGCAGTCCAAAGAGAAGGAAAACTTTAAACAAACTCTACCCCAAGCCGTCTAGCCGGGTTCCCACACAGACGGGTTCATCTGCCAGCTGTGGATGACCCGAGGTACGTCGAGGTTCCAGGGATTTCCTTTCTAGGGTACACCTGGTCCCCGGTTACTAGTACCCCAGACGGCGTGCGGTTTTTGATCAATTAGAGTCCAACATAACCACCCTCCTGGTGGTATCCGAGTGGATTTCCGCACATAAAAAAGGATAGTTTATAAGGAGGCTTTTGATAGTATAGTTTTGTAGGTAAATAATTATTTAAGAAAATAATTTAAAGAAAAAAGACTTAAATCAGAAATGCTAGAAATGAGCAATTAATATAGGTTCGTAGCTAGCAAGAATAGAAAAATATGTACCTAAAACTCGTAGCGATTAGAATGAAGTCTAATAAATACACTGTGAATCTGCAACTGGATAATCTAAACTTATACTTGTAAATTTACTTATGTAATTAGGTAGACAGGTAATCATTTTAGAGACATCGATTATTTTACCAAAAATGATTCATATGTTTGACATATGTGTGACAAGTGTAATTTTAAATAAGATATATTCTATGCAAAAAAAAAACACTATTGCTTAAATATTACCAAATAATTTATAAAAGCATGACTATCATCACGTATTGTTTTAAAACAATGAAACTTTTCAGAAAGCCCATTTGTCGCAGCATTCACTGCTGGCAAACGTACACTGCAATTATCACCATATTGTGTACAGCACTATATTCACACAGTATGTGTGTGAAATGTCATAAATAAGAGAAACTACCGTTACCTACCAGGTATGATTACGTTTTTTTGTGACACCGTTATTACTTATATGATTCCTTCATATTCAAGGAGCTTCAGAGCTTGAGCTAGAGTCAAGAACGATACCTACCACAAGGTACTTTCATACATTTATTACCATTATGACTTTATCAAAGAGTAGTCATACATAAACATTAAACAACAGAAACATTCCGTAATAAGAGTTCTTATTCTACTTTATACTTTTGTGTTTTAAAGTTATTCAACTCGTCTTATTCCGTGGAAGAATTGCTACAATTAATTTGATAAGTATGCATTTAAAAGTTAATGTTAAGAAGCCAGACTCCGCCTTTTAAACTCACCGGGGTCCACGGTGAAGTGCCATGCCGAAATGAAAACTGAATACGGTCTACTGAAAGGGACTCAATGGACACCGTAGGAAAGAGGTCCCCAAAAATGTCGAAATTGCTCTCTTAGCAAGGCAAGTCCTTCTGTACTATAGTCTAGTAATAGTCTAGTAATAGTCACACTTTTGAGTACAGAAGGCCTTGCCCTTGTTCTGGTTCAGCAGTTTATTATTATCTATTCTTTGCATAAATTGACACTGATAAGCCAATTAAGAACCGATTTGGAGCATTACAAAACCATTATACGTGGTCTACAATAAGATACACAACGGACATGACAAACTAATGCAATAATAAGTACCGTTATGTGAGCTATAATTACGGAGGTCACGAGTACAATTATTATTACTAGTGGGATAGGCTTGGTATGGCAACTGTATATGACGTAATCCTTCCATACACTTAGAATATATTTAGCATAGTTGTCACGATTCTGGTCGGTCGCATCAGACGTTGTTTGTGTGTATAAACGTATCGGTGCTAAGGGAATGTATGCTTTTGCACATATTAGAGAATACATACTTATTATTGTGTGATGAGGGTAATTTCTTAGAGAAATGTCTTTAAGTATATCATATAGTCATTTAAATGAGGGGCAGTCCTCTTAGATTACTAACAGTCCCAAAAATATTTTAATCATGGCAGAATGCGAAAGAGATTTTAGTTTCTACTAATTTTAAATCTGTATTTTTGTCAAATAACTCATTAATTATTTACTATTTATTACATATAGAGTAAGTTTTAATTTTATATTTATTTCGTGTATAGTTATTTTACAAAGGCAGAACTTAAAGAGGTAACATGCTACTATCAAATATTTTTATTATGCTTGTTAGTGTATGTTTCTTTAGGTTGAGTATTGAATTAATTGCTTTACGTTTAAAAATTTACCTACATGCTTCATATTACATTTATTGGACTTTAAAGATTTCTTTTTCATTATGCGTCTAATAATATCGGACTTGATAAGAAACCGGTATTGCAACCAAACAATCGAACATTTTTTATTTTCCCCTTCCATAAATCTCTTCACTTCTTAGATACGTCTATCTTCCTCATGCTCGTTACTTTACTGGTGGACCTTATTTTTTCTCTCTTTCTAACTTAGGGTATCTTGCTAAGGCTAAGGCCTCATTGTGTTAGTATAATAGTGTAGTATTAAACTGTCATCGTAAGAGGGCGCTTGTGTCTTTGATTACGTTAAAAAATATTACTGCAAAAGTTTTTATTCAGATAAAAGTGTAAGAGAATGATATTAATTATTCAGTTATAATCTAATTGAACAAAAATATCAAAAATAAATAACACATGTCTATAAACTGTAAAATATCATCGTTCAATTAAGTTGTGGGTGTGGTGAACGCCGAAAGTGTCTTGTCAAGTATTGCTGTTTTATCGTCAACATTTTTTAGTTTTAATTTGTTACTTACGTAATATTTATCAATACTGTTTAAAGTGGTAACTGATTAGTGAAATTAAAGTACAAAAATAGTGTCAGATAGTGTGAAACATCTTTTAGTAACAAGTGATGTTTTGGTGTTTATAGAAATCGTCATCGACAAAAACCACGACGATGACGACTCCTGCGAAGCTGTATGGACGGGAGCTGTCCGCCTACGACGAAGTGGACGTCGACGAGCTGCTAGCCAAACTGTCGCAGGAAGAACTTACGATGCTGGCCAAGGAGGTTGATCCAGATGTGAGTAATCTCTTAGCACATTCATTTAAAAGTAGCATTTTCTTGGTATTCTGTCTAAATGCCCAACAGCTGCTAGTTATTAAAATCTAGGGAGTGGCTTTGATATCTATGAATCCATTTTATAGTGATTATGAAATTCTTAAAAAATCATTTCTTTATCTCTCTCTTTCATACCAAGAATAAAACAATATTTAACATGATGAAATATCGGTGATGATAATGAACTTGATAATTTCTGCGAAACTTTAAACCCAAGTGAATATCTACCTACTTTTGCAATCTGTTAAAATCATCCAATTGCTTATGAAGGTCACTTGCAGCATTTTGTTGGATAATATTCTCAACACTCAAACAATTTATACACCTCATTGTTAAACCATAAAGATCTTACCTTGGCTTTATCACAACAGCTTGTGTCACCTTGAAAAAATAACTGTTTGTGTATAACCCAATGTAGGTAATTTTATTTTCATTGACCTTATGAAGAATACTAAGACAAGCTATATCTTCATGGTCTTTATGTATCCATAAATATATTTTTTTTAGTTTTTTCTAATAATTCCCTTCACTTGAAAGTATTTAGTTTTAAACTACATGGTTAAGTTTTATAGAAGGATACAAATAATATTTAAAAAAGTTTAATGGAAAATTGAGTATAAACAGATTACTTCTAAGGTAAAAAATAAAATAAAAAGTGCTTATTAAACCAATATAATATAAGAAGCTTTCTGATTAGTGTTGCAAAGGTCTCAAGGTTTAATTGTTAGAAAAAAGAAAACAAAAAACCTATACAGAAAAGAAAATAACTATATATCCAAATATTTAAATCTTTACAAATTTTAATTATAGTACATAAATAATTTGAAAAAAGACAACTGTTAAACTATAAAATTCTAATAAGAATATCTTGTTAGATCATTAATTTATTTAGGGAGGAATAATTTTGTAATATTAAATTATGGAGAATAGTGTACCATGATTTTAAATAATTTCTAAAGGAATATTTAAACTGGCAAACTACAAAAAATGCAAAATATTACTATGGCATTTCCTAAACAGGATGAGAATATGTATTATATAATGTAACTAAAGTTATAGTGCACATTTAAACCATAAAATAATATATCTTCAGTACAGTAGTTTTAATAGAGACATCCCGTGAAGCTGTATAGAATAGTTATGAGTATCATGCATAATCATCAAATTGAAATGCTTCTTTGCTTTTATACAATGAAGAGTTCCTAACAGACCTAACAATTGTACTTCAAACTAAGAAAAACAAAATGTTTTAAAATTTTGTTAAAGTTAAAATGTAATGTAAATATCATTTTTCTGAAGCTGTTTACATTACTTGTATTCTTTAAATAAATCTAATTATTACAACTATGTTTGAATAAACTTTCCTTGAAGTGAACTGTAAGTAATTTTTCAATATTTTTGATGCGCTAGAATGAAATGGATTGTGTGTATTATACCCTAGCCATAAAAGCTATTAATTTTTTGAGTATAACTATTTAAACACTTAAACATCTTAAAATGTTCTTATTTATGCTTCAAAACACCATCAATACTATTTATAAATACTAGGTAAGATTAAAATAAATTATAAAATAAAATTGTATGCTATTTTAACTTCGACTATTGTTTAATGATTTTGTGGTATAGGGCATAACAATTCCATCAATGCCATTCTATATTTGAAACACAAAATGTAAAAAAAAATCTGTATATATTTTTAAAAAGTAAATTTGAGATTGGGACTAGGTAAAATAATAGCAAAAGTAATAATAATTAATCGTAAACAACAAAACTAATTGGTAGAAACAATTCTTTGTTATATCAATAATACTAGTTAGTTTTTGTTGTAAAAAGTTGAGAGAGTAGTTGTAATAATAATTTTATTAGTGATAATTAATAGATATGCTTTTGAATTGAAACTACAAATTTGTGTCATGAGACAGTTGAGAGTTGTTAGTGTTAATGTAAATAACTGATATCATTAACATCAAGCAATTAATTAAGTGTAGACTGACCTCATTCACTTGATAACACTTGAATACAATACCTTTGAATGTTATAAATAATAGGTAGATTATTTAAATACCTTGCCATATATGTGCTAAGTCATTAAGCCAGCAAAGATATCACAACCGAATATATTTTTATTCTCTGAACAAAATAATAATAACCTCTCACATCTGGTGGTTACCAGAGTACAGTATGCGTCAGATGTGAGACTGTTGATAAACATACTTATATATTTCTAAATAAATACATATTATAAATAAATTTACACCCAGACACAGAACAATCAATCATACTCATCATAAAACTATTTTTGCTGCATGAGAATAGAACCCATAACTACTGGCTTAGCAGTCAGGATCACTAACCACTAGACCAACAGGCCTGAATGCCTTTAAAGAGTTACCCACATCATTTAGCACACCATTTTCATTCATGTACAGGAATTAACACAAGTTTTGCTTACTACAAGAAAATGGTAGTCCGCTTATGCACAGCACACCTTGAGGCATAGAGTGGCAGACTGTGTGGTTTTAGTAAGTTCAATTTCAATACACTGTCTCAAGCGCAAGACAAGGTGGAGGCCTGAGCAGGTTTTCACATGTAAAAATTACTATCTGAGGTCATAATCTAATGTTTGTTTATTGAAAACAAAAGTACCTATACAAATAGAACACATTAACACAGATATAGCTGTTGTACTGCTCATATTATACATACTATATATAAAGTTCAAGTAATAAGCTTCTTATAATCTGACAATTGATTGATGATTTTATGATAAAATATAAAAAACTGCCATATTTTTTGTAATATACATCATGTGATCGATAACCTTGTGGAAAGTATTGGGCTGCGTCTAGTATATATCAAAAATTAACAGCACACTGCTAAACTTGCGATTTTATATTTTAATGAAGTGATAATTATATATGACGACAGAGTATCTCAAGATAATGCTTTGCCATCCTATTCCTTCCTATAACTACTTTTTGCAAAAAAATAAAAAATGTACAATTAAAAATCTAATAATTCATATACAAATCATTAAAATTTATTGAACTGTTTAAAGGGAGTGTGATCACAAAGCAACACAGTAGAGAAATTCAAATTTGTTAGAAATCATTGAGGCAAATCAACAACCATTATTTATTATTAAATGTAAAGTCTCATATCTTTGCACTTCATAGTAATAAAAACAAGGTCCCGAGTTTATTATTTTTCATATATATGATCCACATTAAAAAAAGATTATGATATGACTTATCAATTAACACTCAATATTGGAAGGAACCTTATCACCAAAATGATAAGTGACACTTAAAATGCAAGTTGACTGTTTGGTTATGTTGATAAATGAAATCATCTCAATTTGTACTGTGTTGGAAATATCAAACGGGATATTTATAACATATATATAAAAATAGGAGTGTTTTAAAAAGTTTTTAGTTTAGTTGAATTTTCTTTCTTTAATGTGGCTACACATTTTCTCAAGGTAGCGCTTTGCCTCCGACAAATGAAGTAGGTAGGATCAAGTTATGCTCATAACTTCATTATATTAATAGTTTTGAAATACTTTTTCCAGGACAACTTTCTGCCACCATCACAACGCAACAACTACGATTGCGAGAAGGACCCCACAGGACCCCTCAACCGCAAGAAGCTTATAGAACACATTAACAAACAAGCTTTAGAGACCCCTGACCGACCAGAAGTGAAGCCTTATGTCGCTGGAGTTATACGCGGGAAGAAGGTAAGCCGATTGTTGCCTAATCTTAATCCAAGGATAGATTACGGCTATCAAATGTAGTTGGGTAGGTACTTATTAATTGGATATACTTGGAACAGAAAAAATTAACCTAAGCCTATTATAACATATCAATATTTAATTAGATGCCTTTTTAATTCCTATGAATTTAATAGGTTTGTTTAATAAAAGTTATTGAAGCATATTACAATTTTTGTTTGACCCTGTTTTGTGCACTACCTACTTATATTCATCCTTAAACTTATACCAACTAATGACATGTCTTTTCTCATTAGTTCGATCGTCGAACTAATGAGAAAAGAGAAATTTCATTAGTTTGATCCATCAGTTCGATCTTCATCATCATCATACTAAATGGAAGATTTCAGTGCTGGCCATTCGCAAAACTTGTGCGAAAGGCGGTCACCGTCACGATCAATTTGATGTGAAATAAACTCACACTAGGTCCCCTGTTATGTATAGTGTTGTAGTGAAGTTTGTAATGATTGATCACAGTATATACATGGCTTCATTCATAAATCCTAATTTTAAACACCATCTGTAATTCAGCCAGTTGTAATAAAGACCGGTTGAGACGTGAACTCCGCCTAAAGTCACTTAAATAAATATTGCTTGTCATATCGCTTATTGGTTCCTCTAGTTTTACTAATATTATGTTGACACATCGTATATTTCGACTTGATTATAATATCGAGTGCAGCTATCATGATAAAGAAGTATTTTACTTTAACTAAAAAAAAAGAATAATATTTAAAACAAATACTAGAAAAATCATTAACTATTATTGTTCTGGTTTTCAGTGGATTCCGCCTCCTCCCCCCGAAAAAGTCCGTGATGCTGAGGAACAAATCACAATTGATCTCGGGGATGAGTATGAACAGGCTCTCACCACAGCTTCTCAGGAAGAAATCATCGACTTGGCTGGTATGTCATCTCTCATGTACTCTGTGTGGTTGACGATAAACGCTAAACAGGCTATTGTGATTTTATAGAGAAGAACAAACTATTGACACGAATTTGAATAGTAACGCATTTGAATAGTAAATGAAGGAGTAGATTAGTTAAATTTTTAAGGGTTTGGCAGATCACGACTCCCACTTTCTCCTTTAGTTGCGGCAAGTATATTGAAATAGGTCTTCCTCGTTTTCGCTTGTCTTCTATATTTCACAATTATATTTTGGAGAAGTTATCGCATCTTATCAAGTGGCAAGTAGTATAATTTTACAAGTAATTGAGCATGTAATTATTTTACGTTTAACGCAGTACGTGTATATATGCTACGAGTTAATGGCAAGATAAAACCATAAGAGTTACATATACAAAAAAAAAAACAGAAATTATAAACTCGTACTCGCATTTGGACAACTCTCTCTTCTCGAAGTCGGACTTCGAGAAGTTTGGTTAAACCCTCTAAAAGATTCTAGCATCGTCTCAACCTCGGTGGTGTAGTGGTAGCGTATGAGACTGCTGTGCTGCGGTCTCGGGTTGAAACCCGGGTCGGACCAAATTTTATGTGATTTGCAAATATTTGTTTTGAAATTTAGGTGTTTTCTATTTATAATATGTATATGTTTACAAAAAAAGTGTATGAGTATTACATCAGTCAATTTTGCTTTCATAGTACAAACTTTGCTCATTTTGAAACTAGATGGTGTTGTGTCAGACGTCCAAAAATATTATATTATTATTTCGAAGCAGAAAGATTACTTTAATTGTGTAGAATCTAGCGCAAAAAAAACATTTTTATGACTCAATCACTATCAGAGTTAGAATGCAAAAAATAAGATTTTTCATATCTCCCCATTGGCACACATTCTAATAAACTACAAATCTAAATATTTCTAGAACTAACACAGGTTATTTTAAAGCATGTCACATGTATACAAGAACCATATTATTTATGATAGTTTGCGTAGATCAGGAAGATAAAATATTCTTTTGTAATGGAAGAGTCACATCGCAAAACGTTGGCGTATAGCCAGTCACCAATACCTTGCGCCACTTTGTCATTCGAAAATACTATAAAACAATTCATCGTATTCATAGTGCGCTCAACATTGACAATTATTAGACACATCCAAATGTAGTAGGTATGCTATACTATAATGTAAACACTATGTTTCATGTCATATCGCCAATTGGCATCGCGTGAGTTCGGTCCACACCTGAGCTTTTTGCGCAATTCCCTAAGCGTTCTGTATTCGAGATTAATAAGCTCTAAAACCATATGAATATGATTCTGTAAATCATCTAGATATTTTATTTTTGTCAAAGCTTCAGCTGATCTGATAAGGGCATAAATGATCATATCTTTTAAAGCTCAGTGGTCAACATATCAAAGAGAGCAAAAGCTCTATAATACTAAAAAGTATTAACGTGTCTATTTCTCTATGCTTTTTATTGCGACATACAGAATATCAACGTATTGTAAATAATGAGGCTTATATTATGAAAGCTTGGCACTCGAGATATGCTCGATATGACGTCTAACCAATAACGCATGATGATATCGCAATCACTACCTGAGATAATTGACAGATTAGAAATATTAAAAATATAGAGTAAAATATTAACATTGCAACCGATATTATTACGCAGTACGGCAATTTTTATTTGGGGATTCCCCATTCATACACACCTAGTGGACACATAGGGAAATCACCTTTCTGACTAATTAGGTATATTCAGTGTACTGTATTTTTTTTATTCCTCTACTTTTCTGTTTGTCGAATTTTATTTTATTTCGATATAATATTTGCAATAATAACTGCAGTTAAAATGATCTTCTATCTCAGAACTCAATTTTAACTTGTTGCATGGCAATCTCACACATTGGCAATGACATTGTAAATATTGTCAATGTAAAAAATCTATAGTTGTAAATGTAAAGTTCATAAAGATGTGTAATTCCAGCTATCCTTGGCTTTCACTCGATGATGAACCAGGACCAGTACCATGCGTCGTTGCTGAACAAAGGCCAGCCTGTCGGTCTCGGATGGGATGGCATCACTAAAGCTACCAAATCTAAGGTAGATTATCTTTTACACTCTTTTTCATCTCTTTCATTTGTTACAATATAGAGTGGAGTTTATTTCCAGTCTTTTCTATGTTGTATAATGTTAATAACGGTTACCGATTAATACGACTAACGTGTAAAAATGCTGTTCATATTGCAAATGAATGAAATGGGTTCGCATGCGTTGAAATAGCATTTTATAGCAACACTTTTATAGTATTGGAATAACTTCATGGTAAGCAGTAACTAAGATTTTAATAAAAAAAATAGTATTATAGTCGATTCGCGTTAAGAAAATAGTGACTATTTTGTTAATGCGAGTGAATTATATATAGACTAGCGGACCCGACAGACGTTGTCCTGTCTACACGTCTTTAATTTGAAAATTTCAAACTTTTTTTAAAAAGCTAAA
>JANTPX010039445.1:0-11496 GCA_024757885.1 Apantesis nais | reverse complement strand
GATAGTGTTGCGATTTGTTTTCCGAAGAGTTTGGTACGCAACCCTCGCGGCCAATCGCTATCCGGTAACTGACCTTTATACAAGTGATCTTTGAACGAGATCGAGATAGAAAAATAAACGACCGAATGTTCTGTCATTGAGATTACGACCGGACAAAAGTAAAAAAGTAAAGGTTAGATAAATTCATTCATTATTCAGGCGGATCTGTAAATGATATGCATTAATTGAGCAGGGATCTTCACATGTTCTAGGTTCAAAATATTTCTAGACCTAGCCTAGGCCAATCCCTGGAGTGTGATATTTTATTCTTAAGTATTTCTCTTTCAGTGTTCCCAATAAATTGGTTTTTGCTTATAAGTACTTTTTATTGTAGATGAATTATTTGCGCTTGTGTTTTACACTTAGAATCTACTTGTGCATGCCTGTGAATAGCTTCGTTGTGATACAATTGTAGTATTTAGTTTCATTTTTATGTTATTTAAGCTGTTGGTATTCCGAATAAAATAAAATAGGAATATAAAATAAAATAATACCAAACTATTGCGCCAAGTTGTACATTGATATCAGAATTGCTACAAGAAATATTACCATAAAAAGTACGTATTTTTGTTCTTAAACTACGACTATTATGGTAATAAATTAACAAACTATTGAATTATAATAAAAAGCAATTAGAAAATCATGCTAATATTTTATACCTTAAATCTTTATATTTACACCACCTTAGGAAAATTACAAAATGTTTTTTAAAGTGTCGCAGTTTTTAATGAGTGTATGATCCACTCGTTGATTTTTTTTTTACAAAGATCTACCCATCCACCACCCACACACACTTGTACCCCTCCCCCTTCGCCATGAGCCTATTAGTAGCATGAAGGGCTTTATTTGCCTATTGGTTTTATATATCATAATGTATCATATTTCGGTGAAAATATGATACATTATGATATGAATATTAAACCGGTATTCTATTGCCAGCAATATCAAAATCAACACTAGTCTTTACTCCCTCACTGGTGCTTTCGTCTCTCGGCGTCAATGACATTTCCAAATTTCACTTCTAACACCAGTTGTTATGTTTTAGGGTTCATTGACTTGAAATAATAAGCCTTCGGGCGACTAAAGAGACTTTAAAATCAACACACTTATGTAAAAACGTTAAAATAATACTCAGTGATAGTCCGGAATATGCAACAAGGATGGTGGATTAAACTTCTATCCGCTTAAATCGCGTTAATGTTGATTGCATTATAGATCGAACTGAACTAACTACAACGAAGCTGTATCCGCATTTATAACACTCGCCAGATGCCGAGAAAGATCTAAACCGTGCATTCCAATAACTAGAAAGTTCGATTTCTAAGAAACATTAACGTAAACAAGACATCGCGCGATAAACCATTTTCGATTTAAAGGAACTAAATTTATAAAACTCATTATTCCGTGCCGCCTTTGTTCTTATAAGAACTTTTTCTATTTACTTCGTTAAACGAAGTCTCGGACGTTCGTGTGATATCTCGTGACAATATAATACCGACAAATATAGAAATTAAAAGGTCATCATCAATGACGGAAAGGATAGAAACTATAGACAGAGTTCGTGAGATGAGCTCAGCAAAACCAAAACAACCAGCTCTAAAACAGGTTACGATAAAAAGCAGTCAATATATAACAGAACGCTTTTCTATGTAGATGAGGAGTTATCCAGTTTCCCGAAGCTTTTTCATCTAGACGACTACGATCGATGTTTAGCCAGGAGAGATGGGCTTTATTGCCTGGGGGTTTTCGACTTGTTGCCAGATGTTCAGTCTAATCCTGGCTACGATCTTTTGAAGGTACGTAACTCAGAAATTTTCTTTATCATCGGTCAGTAGTAGTATGGGGTGCTATTGCGTTAATAAGGGTTCCAATAAATTTCTTTTTTCGTGCATCTTCCATGTACATATAGCGATGTGTTACATTTTTATTATACGTATAGATAATGTACTTGTTATGGAAGATGCAGTTTTATTGTAGTACTCTTTTTACTGACTTCGAATAAGGAACGTTAATAGACAAATATCACCTTAATCAGTGCAGTCACTCTCAGTAAACTCTTTTTTCTATTGACCAGGAATATTCGGATCAATTTCACCATCATTTTAACCGAACACGCATTCATCGTGGCTACTGCGTGAGCACACGTTGTCCAAATTATGTTACCGGAAATGCTTCAGAGCACTTTGAACTTTGCGTGGATAAATATGCTCGAAGCCGCTCGCTTCGTGCTTCAATCAACACCCTCCACTATTGTCACACGCACACGGACAAGCACACTGTAAAACCTAAGACTCCAGCCCAGAATACCTTTTTACTGTGCGTTTATGCTATCATTGCTATTAATGTAATAGGAACTGCATATGATCTGTGGACCAAAGATGCCCCTAATAGTAAGTAGTTTCATCATCGTCATCAATAGCTTTTAATAGTCTACTGCTGAACAGAGGTATCTCCTTAGAAAGGAGGCTTTGGCCTACTATAATTAGTTTCTTTTTCGTTATTTATAACAAAAACAACTTGACACATCGAACACAGGGCCATCTGATCCCAAACTAGGTGGCAACTGTGCTATAGAAATCAGAGTGCTGTTAAATATACTTATGTTTTTCTAAATACAATACATATTCAAGATAAAATACATCAAGACACAGAAAAAATGATCGTGTTCATCACACGATTATTAGTCCCGGGTGGGATCCCGCTCGCTTAACAGTCAGGGTCAATAGGTAACTAAATCCAACCGGCCAATCGAAGCCAGTCAGTTTATTGTACAGTATTGTGAAAAAACACATTTTTCTTAAGTAGGTACTTACTAGATTTAGTATTTAAATTGATTAAGGTGTATTTTTACGTAAAACGAAGTCTATTAATTGTGTGCTTCTATTGTCCAATGAAAAATAAATGTTACTCTTTTACGAGAGGTTAGCAATTAAGGAAAGTAATGATAGACTGGCTTTTATGTCTGGTCTAACTTGAACCAGCTTTGTATGGATTTCTGTACCACGATTGGTCAAAATATATACTGGACATCAATTAGCTTCATTTACCCATTTTAACAAATTTTCTAACTTTGTACCACATATTCTTTATTTAAAAATTAGATATTTGTGCACTTTTTCTATATTTAAGCATCATATGTTCCAAATATCTCAAAAAACTCTCTTCCGTCACATATTAATATAATGATAAAATACCTGAAGTGAATAAAACAACTTTAAGACACTGATTGTCTATTGCATACAGAAAATGAGCTTATAACGGCATTCTCAATACCATCGAATTGGGGAAGATTAACAGTTACCTATGAAGGAGAGGATCCTCGAGTCACTGCTCTCATGCCTTTGGACGGAATCAGGTATCACAGTCATTTGTTTTGTATTTACACAAATCAGCTATCTGCCATCTAATCTAAGAGTACCGCTTGACAGTTCTGACGGATTGAAGTATAGCGATGGCGTCAAGGAAACTGATTGCTGCAATAACCGATTCCTAACAGATATCGATATTAGTACGTACTAATCGATTACAGTTTCGGAGATTTATGTTTGTTACTCTATGAGCCCGTGTAATAAATTATTTAGTTAATCTTAGGATACACTAGACTTGGACACAAGAGCTTTAGCTTATAAAAAATCTATTTAAAATTACATTAATTTACATTCTTTTAATTTTAACTATCTGTTTTGGTAGACTGATGGATCTCAGATGATTTTTAAATATTATTAACCAGTTTAAGATGCCTATGAATAAATTCAATTTTTCATACATTTTAGTGATTATGCATATTCAAGTTATTTTGAAGGGCACACTAGGATAAAGAACTACTACGTGAAACGAAGTTTAAAAATAGAATCTATTGTGTATTATTTGGTTATTTCATTTTCTTCATAGTGCCATAGTTTTGCAGAATAGGTTGATGTAAGTTTTGCCTATTTAAAGTTGTTTTGTCCTGCAAAGTATAGAACGTCAACGGTACCTCTTAGATTAGATGGACTATAGATACTAGAAACCTTACTAGACTACAGGAAAATTAAACATTTTTCTTAATATTTCAGTATCTAACTTCGGTATCTGCCGACACTTCGTCATGTACATAAAAGATAACCGAACTTAAAGAGTAACATCCAGTTTTTTAATATTTTGCAGAGTGGTGTTCATGCTTATAATAACACTCTGTCACAGTCATATCTTGCATTTTCGTTCCTACACTACCAATTCAGGAGAACTAGAAAAGGTAAAAAATCAGCAATGAGTCAGATTATTATTAATTCTTAGTTGCATTTCACCGAGTGAGTGAAGTTATTGGGTATACCTCCCCTCCTCGTCTTACCCGAATTCAGCCTTTAAGGCCGGCAACGCACTTGTGGCTCTCAGTGCAAATGTGAGACATATGATTTTCAAGTAGAAGGGTATTAAATGCAGATATTTTTATTTTCCACGTATTATGTTCCACAAATAGTCAGTTCTTTTACTTTTCTAATCCGTAAACACGTAGAAAACGTAAGTTAAGACTTTAATCGTTGACACAATGTCAATACAGTCCAATTTGCACTGCACAAACGTCCCTTACTCACACTAACTTATATTTAACAACTCCAGTAAGCATTAAACAATGTCGTCTAGCTAACAGAAAGGAAACGTTTCTTATTTGATGGCTCCTGTCTTATGCAAGTTCTTGTGATGATATCCTGTTTCCTGGCTTGCTACAATCTTCTAATGTCCTCCAAGAAACGACCGTTAAACCTCTCTATGCTGCCACTATGCGTTATTAAAAGAATTATCAGGTATGTCATATTATCTAAAGATCTATATCTCAAGATTCACATTTATGCACATTTTCAAGATTCAACATTCAAGATTATCTTTAATTTTTCCATCTTATTTAATTTATATATTTTCTTTTTTTATTATTATTTATTATTATATATAATTTATATTTATTTTTTATAATTCTGAATATTTTACCAGCCGTTCTCAAAAAGTAGAACAAAGAATAGAATTTCAAAATTATTTATGTGTGGCGACTACTGAATCCTTGTTTGTAAATCGCAAACTTTAATTTCGGACGATTTTATTAGTGACAAAACTGTATAACTAAAATTAAATCAGCTTATCGTGTTTTTGTTCGGTCGTTGTGTTAAATAACTGTTCGTTGTTCACCTACTTTTGAAAGCGTAATTGAACTAGATTTGTATCAAGGAAATCTTTTAAGGCAAGCACTTGCTAAATGAACTTATGTTTACGTAGTGGAATTATACAAAACTTTATTGAATATGTAGTTATATCTTCAGTAGCGCTTATAACGTAGAAGTATCTTTTTGAAGTAAAGCAGAGTTATTTCTCTTCGTTCCATCGTCTCTGTCAACCGCGGACGGGAATAAGGCATGAGTACATAATATGTACGCATGTACGTATAATAACAGTCATTTTTTCACAACAAACATTACTTTGAGCGATGGTTATACTCATAGCCTGATTATCGAACTTATGTATTTGACCGTAGCGTCACCAACCCTTGATGAGTACAAACTTGCAAAATGTTTTAAAATCCGTTTCACGTTAACATTTTCAGAATTGCACCAGTGAATACATTGTTCGTTTGTTTCGGAGCAACTTGGTGGCTTCACATACGCAAGAGTCCTCTAGTCTCTACGACGATTGGTTTAGAGAGTAAAGCTTGTCAAACTAAGTTCTGGTCACATGTATTCTTTATCAACAACTTAGTTGACCGAAGTAATTACTGCTTAGTACCAACATGGTAAGATTTTTTTACTTAACCTCTTACACATAAATAATAAGTAAAAAAAGCCTCAATTGCCGACTACACTGGATTTAAATCTCAAAATAGAAGAAATGAACCCATGATGAAGGTATTTTGCTCTTTTTCTCTGGAACGGGGAAATGTTAAGAAGATTAATGCTAGATTAGAAGTTATGAAAATGATTTGCATCCAAAGTCACTTTTTTAAATATTACTTCAATCAGTTTTGTCAGTTAATTGAGACATTAGCGATATGAGCGTTAATCTAACGACTAACAAATAGCGTTCTAAGTAAAAATAACTGGCTGTAATTACAACTATATGTAAACATTATAACATGGGTATTTATAATTACAACACTTACAATGATATCTTATCTATATTTACATTATTCACATACAAGCATTAAAAGAAAAAGCTTACCCATCTTTCATGGCAGCAACAACTTTCCGTCCGGTCTCTTCCCATCGTCTCGTAGGCCCTATCATGTAAAGCCACATTCAAAACTTTACTGAGGGTGTTTTGAATAATTTGGTCTATTTTTTCCGAAAGTGATGAATGTTTCCAAAGTGGGGATGGCCGAAGTGCGTGTGTAAATTTAGGTACAAAAAGACAAAAACGGAGTATAGTAAAAGCCGAATGAACATTAATTTTGAGTAAGCGATCCGAGAAATCACCAAAATTTTTAATTTTGTTCTCTATGAAAGATTGAAAACCATCTTCCAAGACCGGATACCCAAAAAGGCGAAGAGACATTTTTTTCTAAAACTTTAATGTTAGGTGCCAATGAATTTAATTTTCGGAATTGAATTACACAATTTTTTTTTCAATAGGTTCTTAGCAACGAACATGCACATGTACATAGTAGTTTGCATATTCACTCTGATCATGTGGCGTCATAGATGCAAGGCAATACAACTATATACCATCATCTTCCTCGCCTCATATATGCTTATTGGAGTCATCACTTATATCATGGAATACAAGCCCATGATATATGTTTCTACGCCTGAGTAAGTTTTTGAACTAAAAGTCTTTGCTATTAAGGTCACACTTTCTTGGCATTATTAAAATTTTCTAGTTGTTTGCTTCTGATTTTGCATTGCTACAACCTCAGATTAATAAACATATGCAGATGGAACATACGCAAGAAATGGTATGAAGCCGTTTATTATTTATGTGTGCGTGACAACTAGTGGTGGCACTGTAGGGACACGTACATCTGTGTGTATCTAATGATACCTGAAATAGAAAAAATATCTTAAAAATGGTAATTTAAATCAGCAGGTTATATTTATGTATTTGGAAATTGAAAAACAGAAATATTTTTTTTAATTACAATCACTCTGTAACGATTCTTAACCACCTTTATTTTGCCCTATTACTGTCCATCGTTGTAATGTCGAGAATTTGTTTCTACTTTTGCTTTATAGTGCCATTGTACCATTACATATTTTTCTGTTAATAACTTTATCAGATTGACTTCCTTTGGATTTGAATCACATAACTCCAATCTAAATAAATAAAGAAGTTTTAAATGATTGAGTTTATAGGTATATCCAATAAAGAATTGCAGTATAAATTGTTTAATAAAATTCAGGTATAAAATAATATACATTACCTGAATCAGAATGGATGAAATTAAAATCACGTCTCTTGATATAGAAATGAGGGTCACTAAAGCCTGGACTGATAAGTAATTTCTCCAATTGCTGGGAATCTGTGTAAACTGGCAATACCGACGAATTACTGTCAACGATTTGTGTTCCGAAACTAGCGTATGATACCAGGAAAATAAATAATAAAAGCAACCAAATAATCTATAGCTATCTGTGAAAGGATATTCTATCTACTTTTTATGTTTTTGGGAACAAAATTTACAGTGTTTAAAAACGCAAGACGGCATTTTTCCGTCAAATAACAAATCATTCGTAACGTGTAAATAGTGTGACAGCTTATTTAGCATTGTCGCAAGACCGTATTCGCTTTTTGATTTTTATTTGCTTTGGTGGCTTCACTTTCCTGTTTAGTGCGCTCAATATGCCTATGTTCATTACTATACTATATAAATATTGCTTTTATTGCATTTAATAGAGATTTGTACAGAGATTAGGATTACCTAACCTTGGCGGAGGCCTATGTCTAGTAGTCTTTTAGATGAGATGATGATGACACCAAGAATACCTACCTGCCCATAGTATGGATGATAAGGAATAAGATGATGTGTTTTAAATGGTGAAAGTATAGTAACAGAATATTTGTACATTTACTCTAGGAAAGGACCATTAATTAAAGAAGAAAAATTTAAAAAGGCCACGAAGGATCATTGGAACTGGTTACTATATCTTGCATCATAAAAACTTCAATGCGACTATTACCCCTTCATCCCTGCTTCGGAGAAACCGCTAATCTATTAAATATTATGAGCAATTAAAACATGAGGTTAAAAAAATAAGAGACGAAAAACTCTGCTTTTGCAACTATAGTGCTTATTTGCAGCACCCTACAAAAGTAGCACTAAGCATTTATAACCAATAATAATAAATATTTTGTAAGCAGCAACTTATTAAATTGAATCATTATTTCGAGGCTTACTTTGGAACTTTTCATTTGACTAAATTAAAAAAAAAACCTTTTCATCATTTAAAGAAAGTTGAAAAATTAAGAAAAGATTTCTTATATGATTACTCCAACTGGCTACATTAATCAAATTTTTCTACAGACAAATTCGAAGAATATTCCGTGACTCCGAATCCATCACGAATTTCTACATGTCCTCATGGGCTGCTATTCCGTCTTGCTTTTTAGGACTCATAGTGGCTCACGTACAATTCGAATTAGATGAAAACCATATCAAATTATCTCAATACAAAGTAAGTATTTGTTGTTACACTTTACGGCTATGGTCTATTAATCCTTCAAATAAACTAAGGTAACTAACCACTAATGGTTTTGATACTAATTTCTTCATCACACATAACTAATTCGCCTTTATTTTGTTTTTTATATTTTCATGTATTTATATATAAATCATCATATTTCTCTTGATAACAAAAATGTTGAATTAAAATAAACAAAATATTTTCATGTATTCTTCTTACTTCCATTTCCATGTATTAACATGAAAGATTGTCTTTGAAGGAATAATTTACACATCTCAGACGTTTTTTACTTAAAATCGTGGAGTTCTCTCTCTCTCTCTTTCTCTCTCTCTCTCCCCCCACGCCCTCTCAGTTTTAAGAGCTGCGCCCTTGTCGGTAGAGCAATCTCCACCCTTCTCTATTTCCTTTGATCTGTATGACGGTTTAATAGGCCACGACTCACACTTTCTCCTCCCTTGCTGTGTGTATGTTGATCTACGCCGTCTGCGTTTTCTCTTGCTTTCTAGTTTTCTTCCAGTCTTATTCTGAAGAAATTATGTCGTACAATTAAATGGTAAAATATTGAATTTAGGTTGTGAGCTATCAATATTATAAAAACTTATTTATATATACACATTTGACTTTGAATTACTGGACATTGGAAATGACAATGTTGCGACTGCGACATAACACAGACGGCTTTACTTCTTGCCTGGCACAGTGTTTGCAGTGTTTAGGACAAGGCTTTCTTGATGATATGTCTGCGTTGTCTGTGATGTTGGCTCCTCCTTCTTTACTTCCTGTACTTCGCTTAGGGCAACTATCCCAATGAAAAGCCTTGTCGCCACTGGTGTAACATCGAGGACTAAGGTACTCCTTATAGCGGTCCCGCAAAGATAACGCTACAACCTTCTGGACCCGATGATGCCATTGGTCTTCTCTTCCACCTTTCACTTTCAAAGCATGGGCCAAGTTGTTCTTGAGAATTACGTGGTCCCAAGCCTCACAGCAGCTCTAACTTAAAAGTCACGAGAGCTATCGATGAAAGCTTGCACCAGATTCCCGTCAGATGACAAAAACAGCATACGTTAATTCTATATCTGGCACCAAATTATTATGAGCCAAGAATTTGATAAATAAAAGTAAGCGGTTAATTAATAAATTAGCACTGCATTTATAAATAAACACTTTACATTTACCGCTTATTTATAAGTAGGGCCAGGTCATGGGGTGTTAATGTTTCGTTCGTTTTGTCTATTGGGGGTTTGCTTCAGTCTCGGCGATCAAGTGCGAGCCAACAAAATATGGGTGTTTAGTTCAGACGTAAGTGGGTACGGCCGCTCCGTGGCGTCGTTCAGGTTGCCCACGAAGGATTCCTTTCCGATGTGGTGGTGTTTTTTTTTGGCACATTGACAGTAGAGAAAGACGACCTTTTCCATGCCATGGTCGTTTTAATGCGTTTACACTCAAAGGCCTTCTGTCGGTGCTGGATCGATAGGTCCGCTAAACCCTGGAGAATCCTCAGGATGGTTACTGTATCCTGCTCCTCACTAATGGCACCGAAATTACTGGATTAATCCCGGGGAGCCGATTAAGCTTTGCAGATAATAATGAGTTTTCAGAAGCAATAATGGTCCATCATTCCGATACTTAATTTTACGATTATGAATCAATATTTTAACGTGTAGTAATTATTGTGCGTAAACTAGATTCCATACGCCTTTATTTTTAACGAACTGACGTTTCAATAGTAAACCCATTTAATCCTATTGCGCAACAATATTACGAGTATTTATTTTTTATATTTTTTTTGTTAACTTTTGCCCAGATTTTGTCGGTTATCATGGTAAATAGTAAGCCATCTTCTTCCTCAAGAGTTAAAATATCTCCAAATTTCATTAACATTAAGTTAACGATTTAGTCATAAAAGCGTAATAGATAGATTTGCTTTCGTATTTACAATATTAGTAATGACTATGTAACTTATTATTAAAATTTGTTGGTATCTAATTACAACTACTTTTATTTTGCAGTGGTTTGTGTATCTTCACTATACAACTTTTCCTATCCTTTTTATCTGGTATTTGAAGGGTATATTCATCTTCAAATACAATACAACAATATTCATGGCCACATATGCAGCCCTCGACTCACCGTGTTACTGTTTATTTGCCGGTATTTTTGGACTTGGACTAATCAATGTTGATGGTAAGTTCCTCGGAGTCTTGTAAGTGTTTAAGCATTTTCAGTTGGTGGCCTAAAAAAAAAGCTTAAAAAAAACTTATGTTCAAACAGATTCGTTAAAGAGGATATTTGGCTGGAACGGTTGGACCGCAATGGCACGTATGTCCTTGACCGTTTTAATTTTACATTGGTGCGTCAACATGATCATTGCAGCTAGACCTGATGCACATAGCACCTCATTTTTGGATGTGGTAAGTATCATATAGTATAAGTGTCCTGCAGCAAACACTTTGGATGTAGCTGAATTGAAATTATTGGTACAATAGAACCTTTTTATTTAACCTTTTGAATTTAGGTGTAGCTAAATGCAACAGGCCAGTGATGGACAGCAGCGGTTCAATAACCTGCGCCCTGCGATGCGATAATGTGCTGTGGATTCTCAGGGAAGAAGGTACGAGATTTTATAAAATGCAGCGCGAGGGTAGGAAGTCAAAGCTTTCGGAACGGACCCTAGGGCTAATTAAGTTCCTTACTCGTGCGACGACAGCAGAGGTAGCGAACGAAAGGTCCACTAGCGACCCCCCCTGCTGTCGCACGCACGTATTGGTGGAGCCTCTGTTTAACAAACAGAGGCCCACCGAGGCCGCCCACT
>JANTPX010038348.1:0-11529 GCA_024757885.1 Apantesis nais | reverse complement strand
AGGCGATGATGCGGAGGATCTTTTTTTCTTTTGATACTTTTATGTTAGTTTGTGTATGATTGTTTTAATTATCAATTTAATTCAGGATGTGAGTTTCACTTTCTCCATTGAATAATCTAATCTGAAATATAAATATTTTAATTGTAACACATGAAATTCTAGCAGTCAATCTATTCATACTCATCTATCAGCTATCTATACTACGTGCGGTAGTAAAATGAGAAAAAAAGCACAAAATCGCACTATCCTGTTCTGGAATATATGCACCACCTTTTCAATTGCCCCTTTTACTTTAAATATGGAATTCCTTGCTTACTTTTCTCGCGAGTCGTAACGCCATTAATAGATAATTCTTTTTGTTATTACTGCAATGTGTTTCCTCGAAAATGTAGCATAAGGTTAAGTATTTACGGACCGTCTTGTCTATGGGATTTTCTTTTTAGCCTCTTAAATGTTGAGTTGCTATTCATTAAGTGCATATCCAGTGAGTTTGAATGAGAGTCCAATTTGTTCCAATACGATTTGATTGAGTGTTTAATTTTCATTTCTTTTTGAATTGTTCCGATTTCTAGATTGTATAGTTGTAGGTTTACTATGAACCAACGAGCATTAGTAATTATCCTCAGCATTTTGGACTGGAATCTCTGAAGTATTTCTTTGTTTCACTTGCAGCTATGCCCCAAAGTTGTGCTCCGTCCAGATTGGTATCAATATACATTTGTACAAAAGCAGTTCATTTTCGAATGATAGCTTTGATTTTTGTCCAGATGTCTAGAGCAAAAAAAATGTGTTGTTTTAATTACCTAATTTGTTAAGTAACATTTTGTAGCGGCCGTATCCATATTGTCTATATTTAAAAAAAAGACTCGCGTATATCGTATCGTCGTACGCATAAAATCTTACTATATTCAATTAGGATTTTGGAAAGTAATAGATTATTAATATACCCGTACATTTTTATACACCTTTTATTTCATTGCTTCTAGATCGTTCGCTAATAGAACGCCAAAAGGAAAGGCTGGAACGATTAGCGATGGCGTTAGCACAGGAGAAAGGGCGGTTGGCCCAGTTGACCAAAGAGACGCGGATCTTGGCGGGGCCGCCGCCATTACCGTCAGCCACTCAGCGGCTTCGAGACGATGTTGAAAGGTTACGAAACCAGTGTGGATCTCTCGCAAAAAGACTCGAAATGACTGGCAATGGTAATGTATGATTGTTGATATTATTTTATTGCACAAACTGGTAATATTGATGCTTTTTGTATGAAAAATACGTGCAGTGATGAATGAAAAGTACCTTAGTAAGCTCTGAATCTATCTTCATAAATCGTCCAATGATATCAACACTATAGATGCGTGAGTAGAACAGATAAAATAAAGATGTCCTGTCATGTTTCTTTTGAGGGCCCGGTGTATCGTTGGAATTGACTCCATAAAGAGTCAAAGCTTTCTCCTGTGTCTCTCCGTAGCTTAAACCTATCTAACGACCTTTCATTGTCTTTTAAATTCTTTACCATAATTCGACACAATCTGTTCAGCTATTCAAAAGTATCTTCAGCTCTTTTATAGTCTAGTGCTGCCCTAAAGGAGAAATTATTTAAAAGTATTCCTCATAGCACTCGTCCCAGAGTTAATCGCCATTAACATTTGTTTGAAAAATGATACCAACAAGTGGAACTTTGTGACTTTGACGCCTACACACACACGTATGGTGTTTTATCAATACGCCATGCCACAAATATAGTGATAACTTACTCTCCTACATCAGCACAGTCGATGTAATAACAAGCAGAACTAAAAGTCTAAGTAGTTACCTATGGTAACATAGTAAACATACATTTACTTATATATTATATATATTTTCATTATTTACAGAACCAGACGATTCAGGGAATTTTTATAGCAACATCTACACCGGCCAGCGGCCGTCGTCGTCCTGGCAGTGCCACATGTGCACGTTCAGGAATCACCCACTCCTCGATAAGTGTGAGGAGTGCGATATGCCACGGATATTAGTAGGTACGTCTCCGTCACCCCTTAGGACACAGGACTCCGGCTTCGGCTCCTTCCGTGACCACAGCCGAAAAGGCGCTAACCTACCGCCCACACTAACTCAAACTCAATCAGCCTAGTCGATTTTCAAATATTACCCTATCCTGACAATTCGCGCCAAAGGTGGCCTTATAAATAAAGTTCCTTTGCCTTATACAGTGCCTATAGTGTTTAAAAACTTAAAACCATGAACAATCAGTGCTTGTGTATCAGTGTTCAAAACTTTTTAAACTCGGTGTTTGTTTGAAGTGTTGTAAACTTGAGGCTAATCGGAAATTATATTGTGCTTTAAGACTTATCCGGCATGTTATGTTGGCATGAAAACGTTTATTAACAATGAAAATACCAACAATGAGAACTGTACCCGTGTTGGAATTTTCTGTTCATATTTTTCTTTAATAATTTAAAGAATCATATTTGCATTTTTTTAATAAAACCTCATTTGTGTCTAGACCAACAATCGCAATGGACTGAAAACGTGTTTGGTATAGACGTAAATGAGCAAATATGATCCTCGCATGTGTGTTCGTCTTTGTATGCGATTGGATTTTTCTACGACTTTCTTCTTGTAAAAATGTAGAGTTATAAAATATTAATAATTAATTTCATCGGTTATTCAGCATCTACGTACCGCAAAATTTTTGTACAACTGTGCTAACAGAATCAGTGAATACATATTTTATCTTGACAAGAAATAATAAGCGAGGAACGATTATAATATTTGAGTGTAGCTTTGTGAAAATCCTTATACGAGTATATCCTATAAAGGAACGACAAATATCATAGATTTAGATAACTTTACATACAAAAGAACTTTAAATAACAATTAAAATAAAAATGTAAATACTAGTGATGCTACTCGGCGTTGTGTGCATATTTTTAAAATTGGCTTTAAAGAAAGTGAGTAATTATTACCTAATCTAATGTGAATATAGAGAGAGGATAAAAATCATAAATATAATAAGATAATTGATTTCACGAAACTTCGGTTTCAATTTCTACTTTAATATTTATGAAGAAATTCCATTTGATCGTAACTGAAGTCGATTATGTGGCCCATTCAAAAATCACACTTTCTACTTCAATTTCCAATAAGTTACCGGTTATAATAAGAACTCCTTCCAGATAAAAGTGAAACTGTTTTGAAATCCAGAACGTTTTTAAATCAAAAGGAAAATTATCACAATAACTCACAACTACCCTCAAAGCAAACAACGTTTCAATGGATTTGGAAATTTTCCATTACTCCATCTCGAACTTAGAATGATTTCTAAGTTTTGCTAAAGGCGAAGATAGTTTAACTTAGAATGTTTTGTTAGGTATTTATCAGTTGTTTAAATAATGTCAGATCTTGAATCATTCGACAGAAGGTACGTGCTTAGCTTTTAAATGTCCGTATTTAGATGATACAACTCCATGAACACGTGACTTTCCTCCCACAATGACTCACTACCGTTTGTATAATTAAATACCTAAACGTCGCTTGATAGAAAATTAAATCAATTTATCATGTGATAGGAACCTTGTTTTTATACAAACTTGTTCTTAATAAATCTGAATACTTTGGTTTACACTTGTTTTATTTATTAACTTTCAAACGGTTACGGGTGTCCGTAACCCCAGCAGGCCTAAAACAGTGGCACAATGTGTTCCGCGCACTCTCTAAACTGGAAGGAGACAAGGCCCCTTTACTCAATGGCGCGGCTAACTTCGGCAGCCAAGATCTGCCCGGGTTCTCGGCTATATCGGTTCGTGGACTATATCAGATTTCCTTATAATAGACTCACGCGTGACTGGACACCGTGTGTCTTTAGTCGGTTCGATTCCTATATACCACATTTCCACGAAAAATCTTTAACGAGTAGAAGAGAACGAATCTCCATGTTACTTACTTCCAGGGTGTCTTGTCACTTCACGTGATTAACTTACCTGAGCTGTGTGCCTTTATCCACATTTAAAATGCCACTTGCCCGCAATACGTTGTCAATTCTTAACGATATCGGTATTTCCTCTAAATATTTTTCCAAAAATATGCAGCATCTTCGTGTATTTAGTCTTTGATCAATTGGTTTTGTCAATGTTATTTATTTATGTACGGTAATGACAGTAAACCCCACCAATAAAATTATCGTAGTGCAACGGTTTTAAGAAACTTCTAAAAGAAGATCGTATTAATGTTGTTTCGAGTCACGATTTAGTTCTTTCTCAAAACTGAGTTAAAATTTAAGTTTTTTTTACTGCTAGTAATGCATAAGTTGCTAAAAGGACATCCGGGCAGAGGGCGCTACAATAAAACGATTCAAAGTCAATTTTGATTAATTTATTATAATGTGCGATGTTAAAATATTGTTTATAATAAAGCATTTAACTAGACAGCTGAGCGGGCCTCAGCTCGACACTGATCGATTTTCTCGAACGCTATACAAAAACTAACTCATTCAACGCGGAGTAATCTCAATAATATTACAATTATTAAAAAAAACGTATAATTAATTATAGTAAGAGTTTTTGTTCAGTTCAAACATCGGCGCAGCAGTCACTCTGATACAGAGTACCGATCTGTTCATTTATTAATAAGCACTATCTAATAATATTGTAAGCTATAGTATATATGTTACCTCGGAACGGGTCGGGTTATATTCGCAGAACATATATGTAATAGCATAAATGAATGCCATAAAATAATACAATTCATGCTACACTTTGCTGTGTTCCGGAGAGGTTTATAGATTCCGAAAGTTTATATTAAAACGAAAGCAATTAAAAGAGTTTTAGGCCCTAGAGGTTGACGTTAAAAGCGACTCTAAACCTAGCACCAGATGAGCGAATATGAAACCACAAAAAAAACATTCGGGTTATTTATTTATTTCGTAGACATTATAAATTGTGGTTATAAAGTTACAACGAAAATTTACCCATAAAGCAGAGGTTGCGTTCATGTAGTTCGTCCTGTCGTTCAACTTGGAGCTCAAAGACACGAAGCGGGCGGACAGCCGCCGCACAAACAGTTACTTCATCCACGTATTATCACAACATAATAAATAAGTCTCATTACAAAAAAAAAACAATGAAAAAAATTATAATGTACTGACTTGAAAAACTTATATAGTTACATAGTCTTTAAGTAGTTTTACTATTTTTACTATTAATAATAAAAAAGAACGAATTTTACGATTTTTAAAAGTCGACGCAATTTTTTGTTTAAACAGTTACATAGAGGGTAGAATTAAATATCTGCGTATAGAAATTTATTTCACCGGTAATATCGTGTTCGCCGTCAGTAATGGCAAGGCTCATACACGTCTATATCGTGACCAATATCGACAGTAAACAATGTAAATACGTTAATAATTCACAATAAAACACATAACGACATACATATAGCGGCCGGAGCTCTGCTCCAACTGAGTCAATATCGTTGTTCGTATATCGTAACACACTACTGAAAAGACACGTTAAGTAGAAAATATCCGTTCAGCTAAAGGCCTAATGTTAAAGCACCACAAATAGGAATAATCGGTATTAAAATGGCGGTAATCAAAAAGGTCACAGCGACATGACAATGTCTAAAGTCAATAATGGTCTCGATAATTCCACACGCGGTTTACAATAATTAACTTTGGGAAAAATGTCAAGAATATTAGTACAAATGCCACCGTCTTCACGGCTAATTATGGAAGTTTCTAATTCATGTAAATGTAAATAAGAATGATAATATAATAATCTCAATATTTGGAATGTATATTATTTATTACCTCTTGAATTTTTCCCAAAACATTTTACTTTACATCAAGTCTCTAGTCAAGATATAGTCGAGCGGCGTACAGTCGCCGTCTCATGTTCAAACACGTTCACCAAAACAATTTAAACTACAAAAATTTCAAATTCCAAATGTATTCAGTTTCTCTTCCTACCGCACTCGTTACATAAATACGATATAAGACAATTATGTTCGACGTGGACTAGTTTAAATATATTTTTAAGTAACAAACATGCATATATGAGTCTTAACAAACACTTAGTCGGAATAATTGTTACATTTACAATGATAGTATAACAAGCGATTTTATATGCAAACGATATGTCAATCGATCACATAATAATAAACATTTACATATACATTATCAATTAATAGTTTCTTTATTTTTAAAGCAGACGGTTTTTGACTTAGCCTCTATGTTACAACATTGTTTTTGGGCGGAATATACAAAACAAAAAGGGATCAGAAACTGTCTTTCATTAATAAATTAATCTTTAAGAAGTATATAAAATGTAAGAAACTGTACTCTTCATTAATTTTTAATGTTCAAATTTAAATAGGACCAAATCAAAAAGTATTTTCCAATTGAGTTCACAAACGATGAAGTTCTGTTTTCGAAGTCGGTTGAATAGTAGTTATTAATGCAAAACTGGCTAACTCAAAAACAGTATCCTTCAATGCGTTATGTTAAGTTTACATTCAAATATCTAATTAACACAATTACTTCACAACATGCCGAGTACTATTCAATGTATGTTTTATATAAACAATTCTGTCATGAAAACCAATCACAGCAACAGCCTATACCTGTCAAAAAGCGAACTTGCAAAACATGACAGAAAAAAAATTGAAAAATCCTGATTAGTTCAAACGCTACAGTTTAATAATACCGGACGATTTTGACAGATACGTTAATGCTTAAAAACATTGGCGCAACTAGGGCATTAAATAAAACAATCCTACAACTGATAAAATAATGGTTAATAAAAGCATTTTAGTCAGGCCTGGTCGACCTTCAACCCCGCTACAGCCATGTCTAGTCACGCCAACGAACTCACAACCACTGGGACCGATCTCAGTGCAAGTTTGTACTTTCAAATCTCACGTCATATAAAAATATCTACAGTTTGACAATAGGCCTTTAGCGAAAGTTAAATGCATCCCAGAATCAGTGTTAATGGAGTTATCTATCGCAACACATGATTCGATTGTGTTGGGTATCGAGCGATATATCTACTTGCCGATGTCTATTCTCTTCACTATCACTAGCCAAGTGTAGGTTGACCTCATGACCTTCACTGACAACGAACAAGAGTTAACACGCGATACGTACATATTGATCAAAAGAGTTCAAACCCTTACTTTAGTGCTGTAATCACGACCATTACAGAAACTAAAGATTCTTCACTATCGATACTCGCAATAGCACGATTCGTCTCAAACTTCACGGCAACACGACGTCACAACATGCAATTTTAGACGTTATTGAGTTAAAAATATACGTCAAAATGGCTCGTAAACGAGTCGTATGGACGGTCGCCGAGCATGTCACGTTTGTGCTTCAAACACTACAATAAACAGTCTCTCGTATCATTTCAACAACGCGACGGCACAAACCGGTATACGAAGCTACAGTCACAACTTGAACGAGATCGAAACACGAGCAAAACAAATAGTAAAGCGATTATACAGTAGGCCAGCTACACACTTCATTCAAACATTGAATTTAAGTTTCAATACTGATTTATTTATACACACTATAATTTCCATGTGTTGTTGCGTTGTGACAGTTCGTCCGCCATGTTGGCCGCCATTTTATGGCTGCGAGCGAATGCACGCGCACGGTACGTAGCGTCGATTTGGAAGCGAATTTAATCCGATTTTATCACTATCGAATACAGAGATTCTTGAATTAACTACAGTTTATGTCCACTTTATTACCCATTAAGATTAACGATAAAACAATTTTTCAATGATTATCGATAATATTTGTACAATATAGAAACTTTACTGTCGTCCTTTGCTTAGACATCACGTCAATTTTCTTTCATGTTATTTGTCAAGGGAAGCTTGTGGGACGACTAGCAATAAATCTGCCATCGATCAACAGTTTGATGGAATAAATAGCAGTTAAAACTAAAGCATGGAATATGGTACACATTTAACGAGACCAATACCGTAAAAATGCAGATTCGTATACAATAAGTTCGTACTAATTTCTATCAGAAATGTAAATCTGTCATCGATATCAGGATACGGATATAGTCCAAAACAAAACTCAAAATAGATTCCTGAAAAAAATATGGGAATCCATTTCATATCCGTACCTAGTCGCAACTCCTGGGCTGAAAAAGGAATTCTGCAGTTTCATACGGTGTCTATGGAGTCTGTTCGGATGTCAGCGGGGGAGGATCTACAGATCCGAGGCGCTGCGTACCGTGCCGGGATCGACGCTACGTGCTGCGGGCGGAGCTAGTGATGTCGGGGAGGCTGGATGCGACGCGAGATGTGTTCCTCCTGTTGCATTTTGCTGCGGAATTCTGCGACCAAATCTCGCGACTGGGCGAGGACCGCCAGCTGCTCGTTCAGAAGCTCCTCCCATTGAGTCGCGTACGCTATAATGTTGGGAGAAACATCGAGTTAGCCTTTATAGGAAGTATGTTGATGTATCTTCATAATTAAAATAAGTGTATTAGGTGTGTTATTAGTTAAAATTTGTAATAGTTACAGCTTGGCGTAAAGCAAAGAGTAGCAAATATATACCTAACAGTATGCCTTAGATAAAAGTTAAAATATTATGTTTGTATAAATAACAATATGAACAATTGATAAGTATAATTGACAGTGATATAATAATATATACAGATATACATAAACTGTACAAGAGAGTACATTAAAACCTTCAGCCCACCACATGGGAAACCGTTACAAAAGTTTTCAATACATAAATAATAATACTGGATATAAAATAAACTATTAGTTTCGTATTTAATTAAATAAATTACAAATCCATAACAACTAATTAAAAAATAAAAGACACATTATAAAATAAAAGAAGTCACATGAATCAATAATACAGTGAATTTGTGGTCAACGCAATTTCATAAACACAATCTATTAAAAAATAAGGTGACAATCATAAATCTTTCTGTAAGAGCAGTTTCGAATTATGTCCGATCAAAATCCGATCCCAACTCGTGAGAACACTGTCCGAAGTAGTCCTGGAACTATTTCCGTGGTAGTTTACGCACTAGATCAGACTTCCGTTATCCGATTTCTCTGTTACCCGTGAATCTCTATTCCGCACATATTATTGACGGTCCAAAGTAGCCATACTATTATTTGTATGAACAAACCCACAATTATTTTCTTCGTATGTGTCGTTCCTATGCACAATACCCTTGCCAGAGTTGACGCCTGTTCTCTGGACCTCTGCTGTGACTCCATGCAAAATAACATATAGAAAAAACTGATCCCTGAATTGCTTGGATTATAAGAAGAAGAACAGTACACAAATTCAGAGAGTCAGTTTTCCAAATCCGTAATCACGGATCAGAAATCGAAGGTAGTCCGAAAAATAATTTCCGAATTCATGCCGAGATTTCTAGACCCTTAATTTAACGGGTTCGGATCGGACGTAGTGCGTAACCGCTCTAAGTGACCTAAGCAGATACAAAACTGTTTTATATCTTAACGAAGGAGGTTCGATAGCAAACTTAGCAAATATCTTTATAATCCCACGAGACTGTTGTTTTCATTCATATGTTTAAGAATAAAACCTACGAATAGATCGAATATAAACTACATATTTAGTTATAAACCAATTTACCCGTGAGCGACAGCATTGGCAGTAAAATGATCAATTGATGATAGTTAATTTTGTGACTAGATTTTGAACACGGCACGTGAGCAACAAGAGTGTATGTGTAGTAACTAAAAAAAACCAACGCAATTTAAGAATCTCTACAATACTAAGTGTATTACTTATTGGTAGACGTGACAAAAGGTATTATAGAATGTGAAATTTTAAAGTTTGTGAATAGGTGTTGAGAAACACGTTACATTTTTAATTTTAATAATATTCGGTTGTAAATGTTTTTATTAATTTAGGAACTTAAATGAAATACTAAATTAAATATTCAACTGTCACGGTAGAGAATAATAGTAATGTCAAAATTTTAATTTAATAAAATTGAGCTTTCGCGGGGACCTCTGTCAGATATGAAATATCTAAAGTATTTAAGACATAAAGAGTATTAAAGGTTAACTAGGAAAATTGTAACATAATATAATAATTGGAGTATAATAATTGGTGCAAAACGTGGATGTACTCAAGGTCTATTGTGAAGCAGCGCCAAATAGTGTGGCGACGCGTCGCCATGCCAAAAGTCAACCTAAACCACCGCATTGTGTTGCACATATGTGTAAATCGTGTAAATAAACTATTAGATATATTTGATTATTGACAACGGTAATTGTCATTGTGATATTTGACGACTATTTTCATTAATACATCGCTCAAACGTGTAATGACAATAATTGCGTATAGTGCCGTGGTCATCTAGTCGTACCGGTGTTACAAGAATGACAGTGATATGATCGTCGAAAGCGGTTGACCAAACCTAACATCCATGCGCGAGGCGGACGGTTGCCAAGGCCGTTGCTCGCGTGGTATCGCAGCCGTTTGGTGCGAGAGTGACGCGTCATGCTGCCTGCAACACGCAACACGACACACGCATGCACACAGACCAACAGACACGCTCACTACCGCATTGTTTTACATGCAATCCTATAGCCAATTTTTTTAAAGACAAGTCCTGAACTAGAAACATATCATGTGTCGCGGGAGACTTGACAAACATACACGAAACGGACACAAATAACACCCAGACTCAAATCTACAATCTGTAAATCACACAGTGATTTTCCATGTGGGGGTCGAACCCACAACACTCCAAAGCGGTGATTTTATTTTAGTTTCACAACAGTTTTTTTAATTATTTTAAACACAATAATTGCCCAGTAATCCTTTATTTGAACGTAGCCCAATTATTTTTTACCTACAATAGAATACAAGCTATATTTGAAGAGAATGGGATATTATATCTCAAAACATAACTATTAAACAATCCTTTCATGCAAGAAGTTCTTTAATTGAAGGCTAGATCCTCGCCATGAAAACACAGCAAATGAACAAAATGCCACATAGCATTCCCATAACAACTAGTTTAAAGCGAAGCTTCAAAAGCTAATCAAACACATAATTAAGACCACAAAATTTGACTAACATTTATTAATTGCAAAGTAAAATGCAATATCTGCGGTTTACACGATGTCGTTCATATTAAACGTAATTAAATAATTAGAGCTGCTTTTAGACCTAGACGAAGCAACAGTGTTCTTCTGGTTACCAGTTTGCATAATTCCCCAAAGCTTGTATTGACCTCTCTAATTTACAATGTATTTGCCATAAAATACAACATAATGGTTTTCCAATAACTCACGTTACTGGTAATATCTGCAAGTGCTTTTATTTTTCTCATTCATCTCGTTTTATTCTTGATGTAATTTTCCAAATTTATCCACAGCCTTAACGATATTTACATACGGCAATATTTTGACAAAGATACAAAAAATCTCTTACCATCCTGATCATAGTCCACGTCTCTGGTGATGGCGAGCAGCTGGTTGACGCGGGTGAGCGAGTGCTGCAGGTAG
>JANTPX010037251.1:0-11553 GCA_024757885.1 Apantesis nais | reverse complement strand
GTGGCGCCGCCCCAGCCCTCCGCCACGCGGAACCGCTCCACGGCCAGCCGCGCCTGCCCGAGCAAACACTGGCTTAGCACACGGGACAGGCACACAGGAACAACGTCATGGATTTAAACATAGCTCGACAAACCTCAGGGCATGGAGCATCATTTACCCAGGTCATGGGGGTCGGAGATCAGTCTGCGTCTTCAGGGCCTGGTGCCTTGTCTTCCAGACGGTGGAATTGGTATCTTTTCAGACATTTATAAAATAAAAGTATCCAACACACTCTCACCCATGGACTCTAGAGCAGTTAATGGACGTGTCACTTACAGCTATTGTATTATGTCCAGTTTAATTTTTGTTTGTAAATGACAACGCAAAAATTGCATATTTATTAAAGTACAGTTATTTTAAAGATTGTTCACTTCACTAAAAAATAAATTAATTTATATTTTTCTATATATCTTACAGATCTTACCTTTTGTCCGTGCATATTAGAGATATGAGTGGATATTTCTTCAGCAGCACGCACCATGTCCGTGCACGCGCCATACATAGATTCAGCACGAGACATAACTGGCATACTTATATTCATTGTGGAGCTTATCACATCTAATAATGCGGGGCCTGCAGAAAATTATTAATATTATTCTAATTTAGAGTTTATATTGAAAGCTCTTTATCTATATAAAATAAATGAATCGCTAAATGCTAAGCCGAAAACTTGGGAAGGGCTCGACCAATTCGGCTAATTTATAAATGACTTAAAACAACTTAAAAATCACGAAAAAAATATTAATAACAACGTTTTTTATTATTATTAAGATACGGAGCGTCGGCATCCCTATTCGTCCCGTCGTAAGAGCCAACTAAGGGAATAAAATACGCAGTACAACAGCACTGCAGAGATGGAAAACTTGAAACAAACCCTATACCAACCCGTCTTGCGGAATACAATACTCCAAAACCTTCTTAATAAGGAGAGACCTAGGTCCAACTGTAAGCTATTAAACTACTAAGGAAAGACCTAGATCCAACAGTGGGCTATTAAAGAGTATTGTTGTGATAACGTGATACAATAGGGGACATTACAACACCTGCCCCTGGGTGTCAAACATTTGATGTCAATGAAAACAAATTAAGGTCAGAATTAGCTTTCTGTTAAACTTTAAAAAGCGCAGTTCTTTTTTACTGTGATACTTGCACAGCCATTGCGAATAATCTGCATAACTTGTAAAATAAAAGACGTATCAGTATAATAGTTCGATTCTTTTACTACTAACGAAATTTGAACTTGAAGGCATGCGAAAGTGTTGATATCTATCTTCGTACCCCATAAATATCAACACTTTCGTATGCATTCAAGTTGATTATATGAATATTAATGTATCACGTCACATCACACATCAACAGTCCACTGCTGGACACCGAGCTCTCTTTAATTAATATATGACTATGCAAATTCAGTAACAAGACGTGTGAATTTACTTATTTTTGAGGTGATAAAGTCTTATAAATCGATAAACACCGGCTTCACTCACGAAATAGTGTAACGTTCCGCCTGAGTCTGAGCGTGCAAGCGAGAGCGCGAAACAAGCGAAAGAGAGGCACGATCGAGCCAAGCGTACTTTTACAATCAGCTCCACCCACCTCAGCGGAAGTTATTGGTAATAGTTCAATTGAACTCATTAAAATTATTATACTGCACGAATGGCGTAGTGGTTTCAGCGGTCACCACGCCGCTTTCTACTGCGCTGAGTGTTATGGGTTCAAACCCCACATGGAACAATACTTTGTGTGATCCACAAATTGTTGTTACGCGACACAGGATATTTAATCCTAATGCGGGATTTGTCTTTAAAAAAAAATTAAAAAAAAAAAATTAGGTAACCCTTAATGATATTTTCGTTTTCACCAACCTTCAGGGGACATCTAAGTGCTTTGTTATCTCTTAAAATTTAAGGGCCCGAGAGTTGATCACTGAACGGTTTAACTAACCTCTAAGGAAGTGACAGAATAACTTAATGTAAGTTTTATTTAAAATTATTAAAATGGAAGAGGACTTATGGTTTTTTTAAATACTATTGAGATTTAAGCTAGCCTACTATATTGCATTGACCATAGGAATTGATATGAGGTTGTTGATATGAGGTTGGTTTCAAGTTTTCTTTTTCTTTGCAGTGCTGTTATCTGCGTAAATTACTCTCTCAGTCGGTTTTAAGATACCTAAGGGATGAATATAGATGACACACATGACACTCCGCATTCTTCATCCGTCACAACACGGATAGCAGTTATTGTAACAGTTTATAAAAATATTATTATTATACAGAACAAAATTCAATGAAATTGAAACATAAATATTTGAAATAAAAACATTTTCAAAAAAAAAAGAATACTTCGTATGCAATTCACACACGGAAAAAGTGAAAATTGATTTAAAAAAAAAATTAGTAATGTTAATAAATTATTTTAAGATAATTATTGGTCAAATCAACACAGATGTGTTAGATAATTAAATTAATTAATTAACGATTTTTAATACGCAAATGCAAAAAACACACAGCGTGAATGATAGACCATGTTGTTTTCGAAACATTTTGTGAAGGCTTCGTTGTACGTAGGCGCAAAAACAAAAGTACAAGTAATCTATCTCGTTCTCACGCAAGCTAAATCTTATTAATGAATATGTTTGTCTCTTTTCACTGTCATTTTTTGTTCCATCAAATTTTCAAATCACAACAGTGTTAAAGAAGCGATTCATTTAAAAAACTTCGATATTATTACGTTTGCTGTAACCTTAAATCGGATGTAACTACCAATGAGTTGAGAGAAGTTTTTGACTATGGTTTTAACACCAACTGATCCACGTAACTTAATCTATGACTCTCAAGAAAAAATAAAAAATAACATCGATTTCTTCGGCCAGTTATAGCAAAAATTTAACTACCCTATAAAAAAATTATCGATATCTTCGGCCAGTTATAGCGAAATTATAAATACCCTATTGCCTTTCTCGATAAATAGGCTATGCAATATTATGAGATAACATTAATCCTAATCAGTAGTACTCGATAGTAGTGCGTTTAACCAAATAAACGAAATTATCAGTTTTATAATATTAGTGTAGATAAAATGAAGCTTTGTTGCAGAGTTGTAGTTAGTTTTGCAAAACTACACATGCAAAACATAATCTAGGCATTTCACATAGATTTTCGCTGAGAAGCGTTTACGACTTGTTGCTGACTTGAGGTCAAGGTGGGTGCTAGACTGAGCCTCCGGAACCCGAATAGGTCCTAAAAATCCAAATTGAGTGGCTGTCCTTTTGTTCATGGCGTAGATTAGTTTAGTTTTTATTAAACTATCCTGTTAAAAAATTATAATTTTAGTCGTACATAAAAATGAATGTTTCTTCTTAACTCCATAAGCCTTTTTAAGACTGGACCAAATGCGTTTATTATCTAATAAACAATATTTTTGAATTTTCTCATCCAGTCTATCTTATTTTCGAGAAACTAATCTTAAGATTTAAGTTAATTTAAAGTTTATTATCATGATTCATAAAACGTAAATTCAATAATTACTTGGAGAACAAGGATGGATGTCCTATTCACTGTAATTCATCATCGTAATTATATAAGCCAGCCAATTTTTGATAGACGCCTATAAAGCGGAGAGAAGGTAATTTTTACACGAGGATACTCTAATAGCAACGTTTTATGCCATTAAGGTGTCAAACAAGGTGCTTGGGCGAACTGTAACTCAGAAACATTATTTTTTTTGTAGATATACATGAGTACACATGACTAACATTAGTATTCAAGTTATTTTTACCCAATGGATCGTGGTATGTATATGTCCGAAATAAAGAATTTGAATTTGAAATGCTATGCTACCTTCCAAAGTATCACTAGGATCTAGATAATTAAACATAACAAATTAGTTTAAGCTAAGACTATAACAATGATTGTTTTTATTTATACCTACATATATTAAAAATCTTACCACTTATGTCAAAATGCGATCCATAAACTTAACATCAGCGTTCTAAAAGTTTTTAAAACAAAAAAAAATCATGACATTCCTAATCATCAACGAATATTTTAATGAATTCTTTTCTACTTTTTGTTCCACACTTGTCGAACAACTAAATTTTCTCCACTGAAATGAAATTAAGAATAGTATTATATTATTGAAAAGTATATGTTACAGCCTCTGAGGCTACAGAAATCTCGAATTTTATTTTTTTGATGTTTGGGGGGAGGGCCCCACACATTAAAAAAATAAAATTGCGTCCTCTAAAAAACGCAAGGTTAGGCCTAAAAAATGTAACATTTCAATGGACTATTAATATAAATGGTCTCCAATCTAAAATTGATTATATATATAGGTAATCACGTTTCATGATTAAAAGTTAAAATGTAACCTTTTAGACTTTATTATATTTAATATTATCTCAGCATGACATCCTATAACTTTTATAACGACTCGACAATCTCTTTCAGAGTCAAAACCAAATAATACAAATTAAAATCCCCAAAACCACCTTTGATGATATTATAAATAGGTAGCTTTTTAATCTAAGTTAGATACATAGTGGCAGAGACTAAATGTCACTCGGTAGGAAGGTCAGACTTGATTAAATGCTTTCTACAGAATTAATAAAATTGAGCAATAACTTTGGTTTGTGTCATAGCTGGTTAATGGTTATGGATTAGAAAATATATTTAAACATGAACGTTTAGATGTTACGAGATTATTAAGGATAGAGAGTACTACAAGTTGAAGCGTCATACATACAAATATTCTTAACTCGGTTACCACGTGTATTATAAAAAATTGCGTGGAGTAGACCGTTGTCGTTGGAAATAGTTTAGACGTGTGCAGTCGTATTTATCTAGACGAACCGCAACCCTACTAAATATAAAATCCAATATTCTGTTTTATTCCATACAATTATCATAAAAAGTAATGAATTGGTTTTATAATCTAATCAATACTCTATTCATCATAAATTATTTTTATCATTGCATGCATAGCTTTTATTTTAATTTTCTTTCTTATGTAAGGTTTTTTTAAGAATTAATAGTAACAAGATTAATTGATAAAAATAGCAGTCTTTATGTTTTTTTCGGAGATGGCGTTAATTCTTATAAATATTCATATTTATAATGAATGATTAAACACTTAAAGTAGCATTTCGTCGTATCGAATGCTAAAAATTTAGTTTTTTAAGATACACTATAATCATTATGAGACAATTTTTTGTTAGTTAAACTTTTTTTATTACCTTCTACATTTAAAATAAGTTTAAATGTGGAAGGTAATAATAAAATCTTATCAACTCTATTTGGATATTAGATTATACACTAAAAATAAATTTTCTAACAACTCCCAACAATTTCTGAAAATAATTTCCAGGCTTAACGTGTCAAATCTAACGTACCTCTAGCTCATATCTGTGCAGATGACGGCTCGGATGAGTCTGGTCCTACTTGGTTACACCTGAATCCTGTCACGTTTCCCCGACATATGAGTAGCGACGGTGTCACGCAATGCACGCCATCCCTATACGATGTTGCTCACACGTTTCATTAAAATTCAAATAAAGAACAAAATTTAATAGGAAAAGTGACTTTAACAATAAATTAGTCATATGCGTCTGCAGAGTAAAAAAATATCAAGAGTTGTTTTGATCGATTCGAGTGATGTTAAATTAAACTTTTCAAAGTATTCCTAAAATGTGTTTCAAAAATATTTGTTATTCTGTATTTAGGAGCAACTTTCCTAATTAAATAAGTTCTCGGATTACTTCAGGAAAGTTTGTAAATACGCTCGTCAACATTTAACATAATACATTGGCAAGAAATGTCTAACTCATAAACTCTTCGCCCACCTCGCCAAAGCTCGAATTTCTGTTTTGATGAAGTCGCGATATACAGCGCGATTTTACATGAAAGTGCTTAATGAGAATAATAACATTAAATGGATATGGTAACAGAAAATACAGTTTTACTCTCTCTGCACGTGGAATAAAATGTAGAAAAAAGTTTTTGTTAAAGTCGTATTATCTTACTCCTTATGTGTCAAGGTACTTTTCTTTATTATCTCATAGAGTAAGATGCTGTTAGTTAGCTCTTTCTAAACATTATCTAAGCTGAGGACTATTTGCCGATTTGACGACCGAAAGAGATTCCCTCCCCTCCGGTCTTAACTGGTTGTTTGAATAATTTGAATTTTAATTGTGATACAACTCTCTCTCCCTCTCTCTCTCTCTCTCTCTCTCTCTCTCTCTCTCTCTCTCTTTCTAACTTGTCTTTTGCGCCAGGATTAACAGCAAAACCCTGTGCCAAAATTAGGTAATTTTGCACTTCATAATTTTTTTATGTTATTCAAGACATGGCTTTGCCGAGAAAAAGTTAAGTAACTGATAAGTGTATAAGAAACGTTCGTCCACTGATACTTTCTTAGAGAATTTGAGGGAGATAATTGTTTATTGCGCAGGAAGGATTAAGAAAAGATTCTTAAATGTAGGAACTCGAAATTTCAATCTCAAAGTTTATTGTATAGAAAACTGCAATATCAAGCTACGAACGTCCATTATCGTGATACGTAATATCTACAAAAGTTATATCTTATTGAATTATAGTTTAATTTTGATCACAAAGCGATCTCTATTCCAAACTATTCGAATGTTAATTCTTGATTGAAGGTTGTACTAAAGGTAACCTAAAAATAGCGTTATTTTACATCTACTTTATCACTGTTTCAATTTTTTATGGGTTTCTTTTGATTAATAAATACTTATACATATTATATGCTTTTAGGTACATATATGGTTTACTTTAAAGATGTGGTAGATATTCAAAAGATACATGACGATAATCTTTGATTTAGTTCAAATATTTATATAAATTACAAAACTGAAGTCTACTCGAGGGTTTCATCTCGTTTACAAAATTATTTAAACAGTCTTAAAGTTGGCGGAAACGATTTCAAAGACTCGCCGATGCTATCATCAAAATTAAATACGCAACTTCGAGAAAAATATCTTTGGCAACGATCTAAAGTACAAAGAAAAACAAAATTCTTAAGCTGTAACCCTCGTTTATATCGTTTAAGGTTGCTTCAGTGATGATAAATAGGTAACTGATATCGAAATAACAGAAATTCATTTGAATTGCCTGATTTAGGTTATTCATATCCCTTTACCGAAAAAGCATGATCACGTACTCTCCGAAATAGCGCAACTTCATTACCTTGTGAAGGATGTGGGTAGCACTGGACCGGTTGTTGTGGCAAGCCTTGGAGAAGAAGTCTCTCAGCTAAGATAATGATGATTACCTTGTGTGTTAATTAACAAGTCCAGTAGGTGTACCGTGAGCGCTTATCGCGATCCAATTATAGATCAAATATATATCAAAAAATAAGATTGTTATTCTAAAATAAACCTTCTATGTAGAGTGCTAAAGACGACAATGGTTGTTTCTAACATGACCTATAAAGCCAATGTATGTCTGCAATTGAATCGCAATAAGATATAAAAAATAATTAGAATCAATACCTAAAAATTCCTCCATGGTAAGAAACAAATTAATGCTTAATGCTCAAAACTTCTGATGATTACAATCTATTACATGATGTAAAGAATCAATTTATCATAAGTTATCTATTATCAAGAAAATTAGTTTCCTATTTTATAGTCAAATGATAAGATAGTACAAACGAGTCGAAATTATTAACTATGCAAATTGTATTATATCTTTAATGAACTAATATTCGTTATTATACCGAAATGGATTTATTAGATTCCTACTGATTATGTAAATCAGCTGATTGCTGTCGTAAAATACATAGTGATTCAGATATTGATGACTTTGAACTTTATTTATTGAAAAGCGGTTAATGGTTTGGTTTATAAATTGAAATTTAAAAAAGCTATCGTAATCAATCTCAAAATTAGTTTTTAAATTATGTATCTATGTTTATGATCGTAGAAATAATTACGTTGGAACATAGTTTTACTACACACCAGGGTAGTTAATGAAACTATAATAAAACTTCTGATCTAGTTTGTTCTTAATCTTTTTAAACAACTTCAAGAAAAAGAAAATTAAATTCTACATTGGAGCTAAATTGCCACTAGACGTGTCTACTTCAGTACCTTCAATTAAACATAACCCAGAATTCAATCAACCATGTTCTTTCGTCTAAAAATAAGTTCAGTATTAATAAAACAATTAATTCCGTAGGAAGTAAAAAAAGCTTATGAACTAAAAGCTATTGGAGTCTACTATGAATTCCGTACTCGTCCACAGGGGGACATCCAATGAACAAAATCAGTGAGCGATCTTCTGTAGGGTGACAATAATATTGGTTGCCTTCTTTTAATTTTATTCTCATGATTCAGTTACAAAATTAATAATTTAAATTATTTATTATTCCGCAACACTGAAACCTGAGTTGCGACAGTTTTTATAATTTACTTGACTAGGCAGGGCTTGACTAGGTACTTCAGGGCATGGAACTATTTATTTCATCTACATGAACTCCAATCGGTGGCAGATCTAAATCCTCTGAGCATCCAACTCGACTTTGGATGACGGGGGAAAAGTAATGTCGACCATATTGCGGTACTATTTGATCGGTGGTACTTGCCAATCAGGTTCACTTACAAATCAGTGCGTAAAGCACTGGGTTTCCCAATAAGTCAAGTGGGCTCGATGAAAGTTCTTCTATCGTGTTGAAGGTGCCAAGTGCTCTGGAGTTGGTACAGGTTGTGACCCGTCTTTTTTCGATTATTCTACTCCCAAAGCATCGTTCCAAATTCCTCTAATCAATGGCCAACTCCTCCGGTACTTAGAAAATTACCATCTACTCCAGGATCGACAACATGCTTTTCGCCAAGGTCGCTCAGCTGGTGATGTTCTCGTCTAAATAATGTGTTATTTAGACGAAAACATCACCAGCTGGTGATGTTCTGATGCTGGTAAATACAGGTGATCATGATTAAGGGAAAGTTTTATGTGGTTAGTTTGGATATAGCGAAGGCCTTAGAGCGGGTTCCTCGACTTCCTCGTACAAGCCTTCCAAGAAATTATGTAACAGGATCCCCAGTTTCCCTCCAGAGAGAAGCATTAGGGTTGTTATCGACGGTGCAAGCTCTGACTAGAAATCAGATTTGCGCATAATGCCATAAAAATACCATTTGTCGTATAATCTTGGTTTGAGGGCACCTCCACCTACCTAAGCATCCTAAATCCTATGCCTAAATCCTAATCATCGATATATCGAGCGAATTTCAATTTCGTGGTCACTTCAAGAATAAGGACAAATTAGCCTCGAATAATAAAGGCAGTATTTAACTCCGGTGAACTTTATAAGGCGCAAGTTTGGCCGCATATACTATTTTCATTTTTAAGCTGGGCCACCCTAGTATCAAGCTTCTCCCTCTGGACCGCATCCAACGAAGCCACTTGAATTGTCGAGAGCCAAAAAATCTCCGATCACTCGATCCCTTGGCATTACGTAGAAATTATCATTGCATTATCTATCGTATATATCGTGGAGAGTGATTCGAGGAATGGTTCGCATTATTACTGGCCGCAACTTTCGACCATTGTTCCACATAATAAAATTTTGATCCCCATAACTTGAAAAATAATTGGCTTTCCACTACTGTGTGTTTTTCTAGTCAAGACTGCACGGATAGCGTAGTGGTTTAAGCGGTCACCTCGCCATTTCCTACTGCTCTGAGTATTGTGGGTTCGACCGCCACATGGAACAACACTTTGTGTGATCCACAAATTGTTGTTATGAGTCTGAGTGTACTTTGTGTACGTTTCATGTATGTTTGTAAAGTCCCCGCGAGAGAGGATTTATACTAGTTTGGAAGCTGTCTTTTTAAAAAAAGTTTTTTTTGTCTTTTACAAGAGATATGCTGCAAAATTTATCGTATGCGATATTTCCGGACCGAAACAACTTTCAAACTTTTTTGAAAAGAGAGTACTCCTTCATCAAAGACCGGCAACACGCTTGTGAGTCCTAAGTTGCAGGCGATAGTCACTTTATATCAGGTGACCAGTCTGCTCATGTTTCCTTTCTTCCATAAAAAAAAACCTTTGATAGTAATATGTTCGTGACATTAATATTAACTTTTAACTTTCAATAAATAATAAAAAATAGTGAAAGTACAAGTAAAGTGAGGTTGCATATTAAAACTACTTTAAGAAAAAATAAACAGAAGGTCAATTTTCGTAATAAAAGTTTATTCAAAATTCAGTTCTGATCTATATTGGATTTCACAAATATCATAAAAGTTATTCACGTAGTATGATGACTGTATTCTGCTCGTTCTAGTTATACTTTACTACTAATGTTGCAGGTATCGCCTTTCGTTACAAATAAGTGTCGTCGTGTTTCAAATAAATTTTGAACACAGTCGTAACCGGTCGAAAATAAATGAAACCGCCCGTAAACAACTTTAACTGTCTACTTCGTGCAATGTTTAGCAATGACCTGCCATCGCCTCTAAACTGATTTATTGGTAAAAGTTGACGCAAGGTGACTGTGATTAAATTTAGTTACTACTAGATTTTTAATTTAAAAATGCTAAAATGTTATAGTCATTATTATAATAGCTACTTAAATAGATTTACACAATGAAGTAACATGTTGGCCAAATTGGAGTGATTCATGGCATTTTAGCAAGTATAATCTTATTGCTAATACTCTAATCATAGACTGTAAAATTTGAAATTGAAATTATATTCTCCTTGATTTCTTTTTTTAACTTTCTTACATGTACCTAACATTAAGAACAAAGTAAATGTGCTTTCAGAAATCCAATCAACGGAATCAATACAATCAAGGGAAAGTCTTAGCCAATATTGTACATCCCAAACAAATGCATCACCTAAACAAACAGGTTCCGACGCAGCCCTAAATAAATTGTCTCATTTTGTCCGTATTAGATGGTGATCGTACTCAACCCTTGTCTCGCTAAAAATAGGTATAGCGCATGTATTCATTGAACCAATTCATGTGTACTTAATTCCATTGCTCGTAAGCTTTCATCATAAAACCGTAATAAATGTTTAATTTATACATGTAAGCTATAAATATTAAGCAATTTGGTATAAATATAAAAGTTTAATTTTAAATGTAGCAAGGAGGTAATAATAAAGTTTAAATTGCTACGACGCTCCTGTTAAAATATATTCCTAACCAAATTAAAAATTACAATAAGTTGTTAAAAGTATGGACAAGAAAGGTTTGAAAGTTTTTTTGGAATCCACCTTGAAAAAGAAATGAGGATGGTAAAGAAAAATGAAAGAAGAAGAAGGTTTGTGTCAGATTTGGTTTTTAAAAGTGCACAAAATCTAATTTTATGTTTACTCATATACTCGTAGTCAAGTCTCCTAGCATTAACGTGGGTCTAAAAATCGTATAATAATCTTTTTGATTAATTCATATCCAGACCAACGTAAATATACGACCCTCAAACCTTCAAGAAAAGAGCGTACTCCTTCCTCAAAGGCCGGCAACGCGCCTGTGACTCCTGAGTTG
>JANTPX010036160.1:0-11574 GCA_024757885.1 Apantesis nais | reverse complement strand
GCTATGCCAATATGCAAGTAAGTAATTCTAAACTATGCCTTCTGTTTTTCAACCGATTTTCTTTCGATTTCTATTAATACTTAAATTACTTAATCATGGTAACCAAGGTAAACATGGTACTATTGCCTAAATAACCTAACCATAATTTGCTTATGATAATATTGTCAAAACAAAGTTACTTAATGAGCCTATTTTTTGCCTCAATATTATATAAATTATTAATTTCAAGATGTGGTGTGGGAGGTCTCATTTCAATGGAAAATACCTAAGGTATCTGTCAAAGATCGGGCAATACGTCGCGAGTTATACTTTAAAAAATATGAAGTACCCTATTTAACGGTTACAATAATCTTATTATCAAATAATCGTACGTCTTGCTTTGATTGCACAATAAATCGTTTAATGGACGCGATGCAGCGTCAATTATATTCTTAATGTATAATGTTCTACGATTTATATAAAATGACGAAAAGAACCTTACACGTATGGCGTAGTGTTTTAAGAGGTCGCTACGCATCTTTCTAATGTGCTGAGTGTTGTTGGTTCAAACCCCACATGGAACAAGACTTTGTGTGATCCACAAATTGTTGTTCTGAATCTGAATGTTCTTTGTGTCCGTTTCATGTATGATTGTAAAGTCCCCCGTGATGCAGGATATATTTCTACTGCACGATTGTTTTTTTAAAAGAAAAGAAAGACAAAGACAAAGAAAGACTCATTTGACATCTGTGTGACGTTAACATATTAAGTGAAGCATCACACACATTGGGATCGAGTTGATGAGGGTTCACAAAAGCTGGAATTCTATTATATATAATTGGTTATGCAGATAACTAAAGATACCGTTGTGATTGTTGTGGTTTGTTTGAACTACTTAGGTACCTACACACAACATGTAGGTACCTGTCGTTTGGAATATTATAACTTCTAATTAAAATGGTGAGTTATTTAATACGTTAGTATATCGGTTTTCGCCGTAAAAAGTAGCCTATATCCTTCCTCAAACATTAAATTATCTCAATAGACAATTTCATCTAAATCGGTTCAGCAGGTATTAATTCCTCATAAAACCTTCCACCCCCTTTTGACCCCCTTGAAGGATGATTTTTGGATTAAAACTATTCTATGTCTTTTTTTGGCACTCAAACTATCTCTATACCATTTAAAAATGGTTCAGCGACTTAAGCGTGAAGAGGTAACAGATAGACAAATAGGCAAGCAGACACACTTTCACATTTATAATATTAGTGTGAATATTATTATGGGTTGACATACGTTTAAGACATTTTCACGTCCTTATCTTCGTTCATTTATTTGATAAGTTAAAACTATAACAACCTACATATGACGGCAATTTAGGGTTCCTTTTATTTGGGGAAGTCTATGCTAAAAAGTATCCACCACCAGCCACGAAAGAATAAATACTATGTTTATGCTTATTATTTATCCAAAATCTATTAAGAAAAGAAGTAAAATGTATCTTTTTAATCGGTATCAGTCTCACTTTGAAATGTTCAAAATTAATATACTACATACAACTGTGTTGGACGCCCCCTACCAGATGACCCGATGACCTGAAGAAGGTCGCTGGTAGTGACTGGATGAGGAAAACAGGGGATCGTGCACTGTGGCGTGCCCTTGGGGAGGCCTACGTCCATCAGTGGCCTGCAATAGGCTGATTGATGTTTGATGATTATTTTATTAATATTTTACTATTATTACTTTCATCTCAAGCAATTTATATTTTATAAAACCCAATTAATTTCAATGAACTGAATTTTCAGGTACCTTTATATAACTGAATTTCGATATTTCCCACTAATGTATTTAATATTATAAGAAAACTAGCTGACCCGGCAAACGTTAATTTTCTCACTTATGGGTATAAAATCGATAAGATCGATAGAGGTCGATTCTCAGGCTTACCCGATATGCACATAAAATTTCATGACAATCGGTCCAGCCGTTTCGGAGGAGTTCGATAACATCGCGACACGAGAATTGTATATATTAGAAAATCTGGGAATCGCAAGTTAACGTCAAGAAATACGAGGAATCATTAATTACAATGTGAGAACACTGTACGTTAAAGATAGACGTGTGTAATCTATTCAATGAGTGACACGACGGATGCATACCCAATCATTATCACGACCAAGACATGGAATGATGAAATGGAGGAGTACGGACGAGTAAAGTGCACCGGGCACTGATTATATTAGTTAAGAGATATTTCTGGAGGATTAAGAGGTAGTTTCAGTAGATAAAACATTACACAGCAATTATATCATGCTTGACTGTTGGATTTATCTTTAATAAGTACCTAAACGTCACAGGATTAAAGTTTTAAATAGCTTGATAGACGTATTTGGGTGATTAAGTTGAATAGTCAGAATAATTAGACTTTGTAATACCATTTGTTTTAGGTGCAGCCAAAGGTTTTTAATTAAGCCGTCGTTTGATGTGGATAATATAATATGTGGAGCAGTAGACTCATGGGTAACTTAGCTCGGAAAGGAGTCATCTACCCTCCGAAGATGGCCCGAGGTACATCAGGGTACAAGGGATTTTCTTTCTAGGATGCACCTGGTTTCCCGGTTACTGGCTCCTGAGTCGGCGTGCGGTTTATAGTTGCTTCGAGTTCGATATAACCACCGGCAGGTGATATCCGAGGGGATATTATGGTGCAGTGGTAACGTCTGCGACTGCTGTACTGAGGTTTCGGGTTCGATTTCCAGGTCGGATCAAAGGTTTGTATGATCTGTAAATATTTGTTTCGGAGTTTGGATGTTTTCTATGTATAGTAGGTATGTATTTTTAAAAAAATATATACAAGTATTCTATCAGTTAATCTAGTTTTCATATATAATACAAGCTCTTTTTAGTTTGAAACTAGACGACGTAGTGTGTTAGATGTACGAAAATATTACTATTTTTTGTATTTACAGAAAAACGGAGTAATCATCACATTCAACGCGTACGCCAAGAAAACATCGATTAAAACGTTGCGTTACTAATACATTCATGAATGTTTAACATGCAAATATATCGTCTGGACACACATGCAATCTACCAAAAGAGTTCCCCACGGAATAAGATGGATGGGGTGCAAATTGTGTACTCAGTTCACCGGTTTTCGAAACCTCTTCACGTTTTTTTACTTTGTGTTGTAAGTACAACAATTAAGCATGAACTAAAATCACAGTCACCTGCGATTAATCATATGATTTATATCAAACAATCGCACCTGTGACTAATTTACGAAACCACTGTGACTTATTATTTGCGATTATAGACTCACGAAATGTATAAATCTAAAGAAAAGTCGTAATATTTGATAAAACGAACGAACGAAAGGTTTTTAGTGATTTTAAAATCGTTTATATTTGTCTATGATGAAATCACAATCACAAGTGAAATCAGTGACTGAAACCATTCATATTTAAAAGTAGCAATAATTTTCATGCGTAAAAACAATGAATGACGTATTTATGTTTCCTAGGGGCCGAAATTTGGCCCTTTGGTTGTATTTTTGACCAGTCTAACTTGAACCAGTTTTATATCGATTTTTGTACCATGACAGGTCAAAACATATACTGGACACCGATAACTTCACTTACTCTTTTTAACAAATTTTCTAACTTTATAACACATATTGTTTAATAATTAAAGCTTAGTGCACTTTCTGTACATGTAAAGATGATAGCTTCCAAATACGCCATTCTGCCGTGCGCCATATTGACTTTTAAAGTTGTACAAAAAACTTTCTTCACGTATTATTATAGTGATGATTGTAATTGTAATTGCATAGTCTTTTTAATGTGGCATTGCAGACACAATACAATAATCTTATTAATTACCAAAACCTTTACGTTTAAAAAAAATAATGATATTTTCGCACATTCGAAACACAAAGCTATCTAGTTTCAAATTAAGAGCTTGTACTATGAAAGATAGAATACTTATATACTTTGATTATACTTCAAGAACATGTAATAAAAAAGTATGTTACAGAAATACTGAAGTAAACAATTATTCGCCAAAAGGAATCCTTGTGACAGTCAACACTTGACATTCTAAGAAGGCAATACAATAAAAAGATAAAATATACAAATATAGCGTCACCTCTAAATACTTTCTACCCTCCCACGTTCCAACCGTGGACAAAAGTACTTTTGTACGCGACCCTCCTGTCCTGAAGCTTAATTTGAATTATGTCGGCACAGACGACCGTACAACCAATGTGTAGAAAATTCAAGTTACCCCCCTCCTGGGATCTGAATATATATCTGGGATATAATATATAATATGGGAGGATACAGATAAAAAATTGGACTACTCGTTCTATAAGCTTTAGTGGAAATGAATGAATTCTTGATGAAAGAATCGATTTCTCAAAAGTACAAACAAGCTGCGGCGTATTTATATCACGGGGAAAACCTAACGTACGTTCGTGAGTAAGCTTGTTCGGAACGTGTTAAACGTTCATTGAAAAAACCTGTTTTTGTTGTCAAATGCAAACACATTCCTAAGGATAAAATTATACTCTTTCTAAAATCGGAAAGCCCTTCCACCCTCGAGAAAGTTTCGGTGGCGAACAGCACTACGATCAATTTCTTTTTTCTGAAAATAAGGGAGATATGTTAAGCAAGTATAAATCACTGATCGATGTATAATGTTCATAGGACTTTGTAACTTTTTAGTGTGTAACAAAATATTCTCTTGTAATAGCTTCGTTACTTTTCATATGTTCATCAAATTTCTAAATGCAACGTTTTTCGAAACTTATAAAGACATTTTAAGTCCATTTTATTTGAGACGAAACTGGCTTGCGATTAACCTTATAAAAATTGGTAATAAAAAATAAGTTTACTTAAAAAGAATCTCAATTTAGAAGTTAAATGAAATGGTTAGTTTCAAGCAAACTATATGAAAATAAATTTGTGAATTAACAACATTCAATATCATTATCAAAATAAGCAATGTCTTAATAAAGTATATCTGATTAAAGAAGATGTTGTATCGTAAAATACGAAACATTTTAGTGGTAGTGTACCGTTACAAAACTTTTACGATTGATGTCGTAAAATGCGAAGACTTTATTAAATTCTGCAGAAACCGGCCTGGTAGCGGTACAACATCGGTTGCTGCCTTCGAATGCCGCCTACTGTGGAATGACAACTCAATATTAAGTTCGAAATTATACTCTTTTGATATAGGCAAAAGTTTTAGGGCTATGTGAATTTTATGTGTATATAACAATTTATTCTTTATTGGAAACTCAACCAGTGCTTACCAAATATGTCTTTTAGATTTATAGGTGGTTTTTACCAACCGATAGCAAGTGATTATAGTAATCCAATCATCAGTGTTTAGAAATAGTATACATAATCACAATTAAGATTTTATGTTAACATATTTAAAAATATTATGAGAAGACTAATTTTATTTTGGTTTTCTTTAAAAAAATTAAACCACAGATCTATGTAACATTACATACCATTATCTGACAAACAGACTCAATAAGGGTTAAATCGTTCGTTTACACCCACTTTAAACTCAGTTTTACAGATAAAATATATTTTTACGGGACCACAAAACGGTGTATACAGTCGTAAATTGAAGGTTGTTAAATAAAAAGCAATTGTCCTCTTTATAACGACGTTCAGTTAAAAAAGCGTGGCTTTCAGAGTGTGGTTATGTCTTGTAATGATGTCGTAAAACCAGGGGATTCTGAGAAATTGTCTTCAGATATTGGAATGAGGCACCTATAAATCTTTGTCGACATGAAACACATTAATTTTGATTTGAAAGTGCATTGCATCGAGTGCATTGTACTGATCTAGCCGAAAGTGCATGTAAAAAAGGAGTTCAATAATATAAAATATTTTTTTGATACTTTATGTATACTTAAAAGTTATGCTAAATGTTACAATAGCCTTTTTTTAAAAAACTTTACACATTCGTGGTTAGCTATAACTGACGAAACATTTCGGTTTTTCCCCTTTTTAATTATTATCAAAGCAACAGAAGTATGAATAATAGTGGTGTAGTGGAGAAGAAAGGGAAATAATTTTCTACACAGTAAGACAGTGGTTGGGAATAGGGGAGCGCTAATTCTACTCCACAGTGGTTCCAGGTTCATCTCGGTGAAATGCTATTACGAGATTAGTCTCGTAATAGTATTTCACCGATTTTACCTGGATTCATTTTTTTTTTACCGTTTTACGACACTTATATTAATTGGTGGTTTAGCAAATCAGCTTGGCTCTACTTCAGAAAATACAATTTCCAGTCCCATATATAGGACTACTTGCATGAAGTTGAAATTTCATTTTTAGTCAAGTTCAAATATGATATAATTTATCTATTTTCATCAATGATGAGGATATTCAATGATACTAATAATTATGTGATTAAAATGACACATATCAGGCCGAATGAAGTATTTATTTAAAGATATCCAATGTTCACCTGGAAAAATAAGCAACCGAAAATGATTTTGTATGACTGCATATGCGGGATTTAATAATTTAGCCACGTTTATGAGAAACAAAGGGTATCGTCCGCCAATCCCTTTACCTATGGCTGATTAGATTACTTAGTTATAATTTTAAAGCTTATTTCGGTTTTAGGTAACAAGAATCATTACATCAGAAAATTTTAAATAGATATTCTAACTACTTGAGTATTTGACGAAAAGTATTTTTATATATGTAACACTCATCTAATGAACAATAAAACAATATTAAAAAGTAGTGACTCTTATCGAGACACTGATTTTTTTAGTACAGGTACACAATAACCACAATTTAACTCAAATAAAACTTTATATATAGATAGAAATTGTATTTCTAAATTCGCCTGTAGGTAGCGATCGACTACAAATAACCCACAACTCCATTTTACAAAACTATACCCCGCATGACAGATTTTTATTTGAAAGATTTTTGCACTGGTTTGTGTTCCGGTCCGGTCCGAGATTACATCGACCTCGACACAGCAAAAGCTTTGTAGTAGCCATTCGATATTCACTACAAAAGCATTAAAATCAAACGCGGCATAAAAAGTAAGAGGTGTACAACAGAATGTAAGTTTTATACCCACCACTGAAGCTCCCAAGTGCAAGGGAAGGACCTCTCGGAGCTGCTTTTAGCAGACACGTTCCGTTTAAAGATAATAACCCTTTCAGCCGCTTTTAACGACTTATTCAAAGATAAGATACTTTTTATGTGTTCAAACAACTTTAAAAGCGGTATACCACATTTTTGATACTCTTTTTATAAGATTTTATTTATAACTTGCCTTTTTTGTATAGGGCTTTTTTTGCATCAGTTTCCCCAAGTGACTACGCTGTTTAGAATACTTATGAATAGTATAATAAATTATGCTATACTGTTGCAAAATACATGCAAAAATTTAACATTCTTTTCTGAAATCATTCACTTAAGATGATACAAGACCGCACTATTTTACATCGATTTAATACCCTTGCCAGATCATTTGATTATGCGTGTTTTTATCTAGCGCCTTAAAAAATATTTCCGAGGGACCAAGAAATGGCTTTTATGTGCAGGCTTGAAAAGGCTCTAAAATGCAGTATCACATAAAAAGGATTTTGCAGTTTTAAATTTTTTATAATTATATTTCTTAGAAAGTTAACTGTGAAGCAGTTTTCTGCAACGAAAGGACTGTAAGGTTCATAATTATCAAACGTCGTCACAATAATCTAGCTTCAATATTAACACATTAAGAATTGGATTTTCGTCGAATTTTTGATATTTTGAACGTTTTGATTTTTTTAGTGTGTTTCAATTTTTGATAAGTTCAAAGGAGAGTTAAATGTTGTTGATCCAAAATTAAGACATCAATATAAAGAGTACAAATGTAGCTTGAACTGTAGAAGTTTGCAAGTGGTTGCAAGTGGCACCAATGTGCTTACGGTCAATTAGCCGATTTGTCATTGTGTCAATGGTCAACACATTAATCTAACTGTGAACAGTCTGTTCATCATATCTCCTGTAGCCCTTGATATAATGAACGTAATATAATGCCAAATAGCTTACAGGTAACATCAGAGGCAGTAAATCGCAGGATCTTGTATCAAATAGGGTGAATTTTTTGAACTTGTGCGATTCATAATATGGAAACCAAATATAGCTCAGGATTCAGGATATTTTGTGACTGTGGTACTAACCAGTTTAAAATAGTGTATGCCTATTCTATTTTATTTTGTATCACGCTTTTCGAAGAAGGGAAGTGGATGTATTATTTCTCTAATTCCTCTATTTTTTTTCTGATTAATTTCTTTGCAGGTTCTAAGACAGTTAAACTTTTCCTGGAAATTCCCTCGTGTCATAACTCATTTTGTTCGTGGTTCACTGCTATTGACCCTGGTATACAGGAGTTACAGTGGTGACCGTGTGAGAGACATCCCATTAAATAGTGGCATCACTCAGAGTCAGTATAGCGGGACAGGAATTCTGGAATACTGAAGAGGTTTTTCGGCAAAAAAAAAACTATTGTGCAATTTATAACCGAAGGTTAGGTCCAAAGTTTAAGTCAATGATACGTTAATTTAAGCATTTTCGTAGAAAAATTAGTATTTCTTAAGAATCTTGAGGCCAGTCACTTTATAAATGACATTTTTTTAAGCGTGCTTATATCATAATATGTTTTCTAAAGTATATGTTATGTTTTTTCATCCATATGTACATTTTTATTCAAATAAAAATCCTGACATAAATCATACATACATTCCCCTTATTCTAATTCCAGTTCAACCATGTTTGCAATCATTCACGGCGCGAACAACTGAATAAGTAATAACTAAAATAAAACAAATTTCAGCCATCGTGTGGCCGAACGTTTTCAGCATTGGTTCTTAGCCTTTAGCTTGAATTATTGAACGCCAGCGCCGGTTAGACCATGAATTATGCATTACTCCAGTTCGTACGAACACTAACTGAATGTAATCATTGTACATTGCATTTTGATTGCTTCACGTATGGTAAGCGGAACTACTTCAGGCGTAGTATCCAATTTACTCAAATTATTTCTTACTATATTAGTCTAATATACGTAATTTGAGTAATAAATTGCTAAAGTTAATAGGTCGTCAATAAACAGAAGTCTTCAATAAGGTACCGTTTTCTTTAAATATTAAAGCTTATTGAGCCGAATAAATGGGGCGTTTCCTTTATCTGCTTACGAGAATATTTTGAAAATAAATGGTGTCCTCATTTGGTATGTCTCTTTTATTTAAATTGAAAAGAAAATAATTATTTAAAGTAATTTTTAAATCAATTTTGGAGATAGATATATAATAATATCTTCACACTCGCCATCTACGGCCGTCTGATCCTAAACTAGTCAGAACCTATAGTAACCAGACTGATGATAAACATACTTATACATTAGTAAATACATACACATTATAAAAAAAATTACTGTGTCCGGACACAGAAAAAATGATCGTGCTAAATGAGGAATCGAACTCAAGACCTCTAACTTAGTTGTCATAGCCACTAACCACTACCTTGGAATCACTTTTTCGTGTAAAAACCCACGGGACACCACCTCGCTGGGGCATATGATTAACTGATGTGATGTAATCGAACCGACTAAAACCACACAATGGTTCGTCACACGTGAGTCTATTGCATGTGACTAGAGTATACCCTACGATGGAAAACCTCCAGAGGTCTAGAGACCTTGGCCGCCACAGGCAGTGTTACGAAGTGTGTGTGTTATAATTGAAAAACTTCATAGTGCGATACAGCATTAGTAATACTTTCTATGTAGTTTGGTTCCCCCTCTTTTCGATAGATGTCTCTCTCTGCTTTTCGTGTATTAATCTTTTTTATTCAGATTAGTCGACCTTACAACCTTGAATAATGAGAACTATTTTCTCTATTTAATTATAACACTTCAGACAATGTAGAGTTAAGGATAAATATTAGATAAATATAGTGAACAAAGTTGCCTTTTACGAAGGTCAAAGTCAAAGGGATAGCAGCCACTATCATGTTCTCTGAAGACAAAAGGTAATAGTACCTTAACAGAAGCCTTTGTCAAGTAATTGACGGACTGAGGTTAATAGGAGCCCAATATATATAGAGTATAATTACGAAAATGTGCCCTTTTCAGGGATATAATATATATAATAATAATAATATCTTCTCTCTCACACGGTCGTCTGATCCCAAATTAGGCAGAGCCTATACTATGATAACGAAACCATTGATAAACATAATTATACATTTCTAAATACAAACATATTATAAATAATTACACCTAGGCACAGAAAAAATAATCGTGCTCATCACACAATTATTTGTCCTGGGTGACAATTGAACCCACGACCTTTGGCTTAGCAGTTAGTCAGGCCAGTAAAAATTAAGATGTAAGAATAAAGACTTAATCCCACCTTGCACCAAGCGTTGGCAAAATGACAGCTAACAGTTTACTGACACTTCAGTGAGTTGTGAGTTCCACTAAATAACCACCAAGCGATGAGTATCTTTAGTTTCTTTTAAAGACAACTCTCGTATTATGAATACATCCTGTGTCGACCATACACATACATGAAACGGACACAAAGTACATCCAGACATAGAACATGAATTTGTGGATCACACAAAGTTTTACCTAATGAGGATTGAACCAACAACACTCGGCGCTGTAGAAAGTGACGGTCGACCATCCGTGCAGATAAACTCTTTGCCCAAACCTCCTTTGTAAGCAGAGGCCTGTTCAGCGGTGCTCTTCTCTAAAGAAAAAGCAAAAAGAAGAAACAAAGTTCATTTAAAATTAGACGCTACAGTACTGCCACAGCGTCTCATTTGAAACGAAGCTCGAAGCCCTGGTAGTGTTGTACACAAGACTATTTCTTTAGAAAGTTTTGAAATATTATCCTAACCTCAATTTTCGAACTTGAGAAGTTCCCATCGATTCCCACTCTTCGTATTCATGAAAACTCCATCTAATAATATTAGTCTTTGAATAGACTCATTTCGAGACCTAAACATACTGAGGCTAACAAAGTTCTAGACCGTTCATACAGTAAATTTTCTGTAATAGTTTAAGTAGTTCACAAGTACAACACAACACAAAGATATTACTAATTATACCTCAACACATTCACTAAGGTACGTACCAAACACACTTCTAAACGACTGAAAGTGTTCTGTGAAATTTAAATACAATTTAAATATCCCAGACTAAAACAGAACGGTGTAATTGACTTCTCTCTTTGTACTTAAGAAAATAGAGGTGTTTATTGAACAGGGGGCTTAGCATAAGCTCTTATTGCGATCCAATTGAAGACATAAACTAAATTTATACGTCATTTTAGAAAAAAAATAACGTCACAAAGATACATTGATGAAAAATTGCATACTTTTGTGAAATGAAGTTCAATATCACTGAATTATCATTATTCTGTAGAACACAAAGAAGGAGTTAATTGAAAATTATAAAGTTCTCGATGTAGTAGTATGTTATTTACACTCCTTAATTCAAATACTTTTTACTTAAATTATACAGATTAATTACAAGTAACAATGTGCTAAA
>JANTPX010035063.1:0-11587 GCA_024757885.1 Apantesis nais | reverse complement strand
TATAATAGAAATTATCTTAAAAACATCGCAATATAATAGTGATAGTGCGATAAAAATATTTTAATTATAATACACCTCCTTATTAAATTGCTAACAATATAATATATAAGTATAAAATTATACTTTTGTGCACCTTCATAAAATATTACATATTTACTTATAGAAATAGTAATTTGAAAATAAATATTTTATCAAGAATTGAAGGGTGATTGATTTTACGCTTGTATATGTTTGCATTTAGAATCTATTACTAATTTTCGTTTTAGAATTTTCACGAGTTTATTGAATAGTAGAGCAACTAAACCAAAAATTTAATGAAAGTATCCAATTCTGACCCAATAACAACAAGATGGTAGCTTGTCAGTTGATATCCCCTCTTTTACTTCTATGAGGGAATCCCCTGTTATACCTCCCTCCGATAGGGTGGTTATATCGGATTCGAACTGACTAAAAACCGCATGTTGTCTCGGGTACCATTAGTCAGGCTTTTCAGAGTCACTGCGATGGTCAAAAGGAGATTTTGGTTCTGATAATAAAGACACGACAAAGACATTGTCTGGCCAATACCGCATACTCTTACACATATAAAACCTATTTTATATTTTTATCAACACATTAGTTGATAACAATATAAAATATTAAATACAGAAATAAAGCAAACAGATACACTGGGGCTTAATTAACAAAATCATTAAAAATATATACATTTAAAACGTCTCATCGTTACCATCATCATCATCTCATCTACCATCAATAGCCTTTACTAGTCCACTGCTGAACATAAAGAGTCTCTAAAGAGAAAACTTTGTCCTACTATACCATGCTATCCAGACTGATTAGTACAGGGTGTGTTTCAAGTTCTCCTTGTCTCTGCAGTACTGTTGGCCTTTTAGTTTACTCCTGTAGTCGGCTCTTACTGGGATAAATAGTGCTGTTGACACTCTTTATTTTTAATCTGTCTCCATACCAACAACTAAAAACCTCTATCGTCAGTATATGAATTGCGTATTAGTTTTAGGGTTGAGGTTTATAAGAAACAATTAACTTATTAATATTCATTAGTTGTAAGCAGGTATTTTTAAACAATACCTTATAGTTTTTACTTATCAAAGTCATCGTCTCGTATCTAAAATACCAGTTTATATTATTTATAATTTTTGCCTTGGTACTACTTGACCAAGCGAACTAGACGACTGTAAAACATGACGTCATTAACTTTTGATACGGATAGGATAAGAATCTGAACAGTCAACAGCTGTTTTTTTCCTATATAAAATTACACAAAGTATTAAACAACTTTTATATAGCGCAGTGCATGCTTTTTTGTTATCAGTTCAACTAATGTAGAAAGCGAGCGCTAATCTTTATAAAAGCATTTGATAGAAAGAATTAAAATGCGAAACGAGAAAATGTTTCTTTGGCAAAATTATTATGTAAATTATACTGCCTCGTAGTTTTTATTCTCATCATTAGCAATACCCATCACCTAGTAGTAGTAGTTTCAGTATGTAAAGCAACACATACACATAGCATTGTATAAGTTAATGAGAACGAAAGAATACAAAGTTAGTATGATCATAATATGAAATAGATTTTTACTATAGATGTATTAAGACAGTTCACAAAATTAATAAAAAAACTCATTGGTACGAAAATTCTGAGTGTGTTCCTTATATTCTACACCAAGTGGGAGATAGCTAAAATAAGTAGCAACTTCGATATAGATCGAAGTACGTAGTTTTGCTATTATTTGGTATGGAATGCAAGATGGAAAAAGTGAAGCAGGTGGAGTTTGACACCCCTCACCCTGCAAATCGTCAAGTGTTGTTTCATAGGGAGTAATAGGGAAATTAAATCACTTCTTTGTATTTGCTTTGTTGAACCACCAGATTAATACATACCCAGTTACAAACTAAGTGTTACAAGTAATAAAAATTTAATCAATGCCAATGTTTGAACTTTAGTATAACTACTATTTGTAGGTTTAGGGTAGAGGTATCTAGCTAATCATATAATATTACATTTATAATATACATAAGTATAATTAAAATCCACTTTATAAAAGAAGTCTGCTATATTACTGACACGTCTGACAACTATGCACTGGAAAATACGGGTAAAACTAGGTAATCAAAGTGTAATGGCAAAGGGGAAAATATAACATGGATTTGAAGAAAATAATGTAGTGATAAAACATACCCATGCCAGCAGCTACTGCAGGGAAGTCAATATTATAATGGTAACATAAATATGTCATCAGGCAGAAGTCTGCATAGCTTCTGTGCGTAGGCAGAAAAAGTACTGGATTCTTGCCCATTGTTGACTTTAACTATAAACAATCATATTAATTTTTTTAATTACTTGAATTAGCCATATGGTGTTTAAGTCTATAAGTATTTTTAAATAGTATATTAAAATTTCTATAATTATACTTGGAGATTTTATTCCTATTTATTTATTTATCCACCAATTATTAAAACTAATACATTATTAGAACTACTTAACGGACTAATCTTTTAATAACATATTTAATTATGATATAGAATATATTTATATCATAAATAAATATGTTTTTTTTTTAAATTCCTGAAAACACCTGACCTATAACAAAAAAAAAAGTATTAGGGCCCAAACTTACATTCAAGACAGCACCTTCATTCACAAACATCTTTATTTTCATCATGAATGAAATCTTCAGAAATATCACTCCCATCCATCTAATGACATATAGTTTCTTATCCAAGCCCATTTCTTCTAAATAGCTGTGAACATTTCTTTGTAACTCCGCTTTGTTAACACCAGTTCTTGAACATTCCTAAGAGTTAAGATCAATTTAGTTAGAGCATTTTATTTTTTATGATAATAATATACTGACTGCTAAGCTGAAGGCTGTTGATTCGATTCCCATCCAGAATATATGTTGTGTGATGAGCATAGTCATTTTTCAGAAATATCTGGGTAAAAGTTACTTATAAGATGTATGTTTCTGACATATTTAAGTATGTTTATCATCAGGCTGATTACTATAGTATAGCCTCTACCTAGTTTAGGATCAGACTGCTGTGTGTTAGATGTGTCATTGTTATAACTATTATTATTTTGATTTCAAGTAAATTTAAATTTGGAATATGAAAACCTATAGATGAAATCAGTATTATTTTTGAAAAAAAATATCTGAAAATATAGATCAAAGGTAAATACAACACATATAATAGCCATGGTTTACCTATTAATTGTACTCGGAAAACTATATTACTTACCGCTTCTATAATAGCATCCAAATAAGCAGAATGTTCTACAATATTTTTAAGATCTTCTGGGGTACAGTATCTATCCAGAATTTGTGTTCTTTGTGGATACCAGTTTCTGGACATATAACTAAATATTCCTGACTGGGTCCTCCTTGGCTCCAAAATATCAACAAAATTAATTTGTTCACACATATTTGCAGATAAATAAAACAAATACTTCATTAAACGGTTTACATTACTATATACACGGTTATTTACACTTTGCTAAAAGAATGCACACCACAGGTACTGTTTGTATTAGTATTTAACAGAGGTTTCAATTTTTTATTAACGTAATTAGTATTTTACCAAATAAATTTTTTAAAACCGCGTAAATCGTACTTTTAGAACCACTACAACCGAGGACGAGAATGACACTGATCTGACAGCCAGTCAACGACAGCTATTTGACAAGTAAAAAAGCGTGTTCTATGTATGGTTCTATGGTTACAAGTTACAACCAGGGTTAGAGCGACAAGTAGTGTTGATGGCTAGAAGTGACAGCATTTAAGGCTACGTTATATATTTTTGTACTCCAGGAGAATTCTTGTTTTTACAAGAAAATGTTAATTTAAACTATGTATACGTCACAACGTAAACGGTACTTAACGTGATAAAAACAGTATAAATATGTCATACCTCGCAATGGTTGCAAACGCAAGTGGTTTGTAAGACAAGACCAAGACAAATAATAATGTGATGAGTACTATCAATTGTTCTTTATCAGAGTGTAATTTACCTAAAATAATATGAAAGTACATTTATTAGCAGTCTGTGTTTGAAAATGGAGATTATAGTAAAATAATTTAAGTAAGTTTTATTTAAACCACTCGAAACCACTAGTTTCAGAAAAAGACTAAGACTATTTACACCCATGTTACTAATATAATATTTGGTATATCTCCTAAGCGAGTAAGTCTCCAATTAAAGAACATAGCAACATACTGCGACCAATTTTAAGCAAAATATCGTTAAAGATATATAGAGATTTTGAAAAAAAATGTAATAATATTTTTTGTAAAACGTTAACGATGTAAATTGTAATAACGCCATCTTGTAAACTAAGCAGAGCTTGTATCATGGAAGTTAGATTGACTGATAGAATACTTTTTGTACATACATACATATTATACATAGAAAACACCCAAAGTCCGGAACAAATATTTGCAGACCATACAAATCCTTGATTCGACCCGGGAATCGTGACCTCAATACAGTAGTTGCATACACTACCACTGCAATATAAAGGCAGTCAAGGTCGTGACGAGTCTTTTTTTGTGTCATGGAACGGCGCTATTCCACTGCTGATAAAAAATAGGGAGCTGTAGGACACAGCGGTTAGACCCGTTATAGAGGATTGATACATACCGGCTGACTCAGGTGATTACGGGAAATGGATGCTTCGGAGATCATCTGTGTCTGATTCGCAAGCAGCCAACGCAACACCACCACTGCGATGGTTATCGGAATTGAAATTCTCTTGTTTGGTAAAGTTATTGCCGCTATGGTACGGAGCGAGAGGGCGTGGTACACCGTCGTCTCTTGTAATTTATGCTTGCGAATTAGATAACGGAGCGGGACCGGGAGAGCTTTAGAACTCTCCCGCCCCGCCAGTTCAGAAAACGGAAACGGGCCAGGTAGCGCAGGCGACTCAGGCGCTGAAAGTCGCAGAACGACCTTCATCCTCCACAGTCGCAGGCCTGGGGGTGACAGATGAGGCTATCTGACGCGCAGGCCCCTTGGAAGCAAAGGGAACATTCGGGTTCGTGCACAGAAGGGGGTCATCTGCCCAGTGTGGATGACCAAAGGTACGTTGAAGTACGATTTCCTTTCTAGAGTACACCTGGTTCCCTGACTACTAGTACCCCAGACGGCGTGTGGTTTTTAGTCACTTCGAGTCCGATATCACCGTTAAATGGTATACGAGTGGATTTCCACACAAAAAAAAAAGGGAGCTGTAGGAATGCTACAAGCAGGGAAATTAGTCATTTTGGTGTCAATAGGAGTGTGATTTTTCGTTTTTGACCCCAGGACGTGGATAGAGTATAATTCTTCAACAAGACCTATACAAACAACTAACTGCAAGATGTCAACCAATATTAACAACTCGGAAAATTTAAAGTTACTTTTCTTTAGCGGTATTGTTAGCCACATACCGTGATATGAGTATGACGCCCAATTAGGTGTCCACCTATACGCCACCGGTATCTTATCAGTCTAAACGAATGGTGTAGGTGTATATAAACGAATGTGTAACCACTTGACATGGACCCAGTAGGAATTGGATAGAATTTTATTTTACGATGATGTCGATACGAGAGTTAGAGTGTATTGTCGTGGCGGAAGTATTGAACGACCCAGATGTATCCAGGAAGTGTACCCTTACAGGCTGGCTCGTCTGTTCTTCATAACTGAAGAATATGCAGTGTATTATAATATGCATCCTCGCCAGAGATACAGGTTCAACCTAGTTCGGGCAAACAACAAATGTATTTTATTTATAAATTTGAGAACCATTTATTAAAAATTAATGAACTTTTTATCTAAATAGAAATCATCAGTTTTATTATTATTATTATTTTAGACTTTAGTTACAGTTTTCATTTTCAGCATTCGGGTTCCCTGAGGACTTAGTGCGAGTTTATTTGATTCTACTCGCTCCTCATGGTGAACGTTGTGATTGGTTCGCACTGAAATCTCCACCAATCACAACGCCAAACACGCTCGCCCTTGAGTGCAAGTTGATGTAAAATAATTTCGTACTAACGCCACCGATGACAAGTGACTAGTGTGACGCTTACAACACAGGAGATCTCGACTCGTATTGCAAATGCTAATTTTTAATACTAAAAAAACTAACTATGAAAGTATATACTTTGAATAACTATAACTTATTATCCTTTTTTAATATGTGATGTATGATTTCATCAGTATTTTCAAGGTGACCGTGCCTCTTGATGTTGAAAACTATAGTAAAAAGTCCTTAGAAAGATAGTATTACAAATCTAATTAAAATCATGTAGAAAAGTATTCTAATTGAAGTACTTATTTAATTCATATAGCCAATATTTTGAAACGGTACTGTCACTTAGAAATCTTTACCACACTTTTTCCTATAGCTTTTCAAAGCTAACTTTGAAGAATATGGATACCCTAACCCTTTTAAATGTTATGTGGGTTTACGGACGATCCGTTTCTGGAAACGTTAATATGTTAAACATTTCAACAAAGCTATGTATATATGTATAATGTATATATAACACCAAAGTAAATATATTTGGAATATATTTACTTTGGTGTTATATCTATATTCTGGTTGGGTACCCTCAACTTTCATAGTAGCTAAAGTCACCCTTCAAGTCTGTATTATTCAGTGGACCCTCAAATTCACTTGATCTATTGAAATTAGAAATTGAAACTAATTTCGCAGGATAACCTTGCCATTTAGGCAAAGTTATCCTATTTCGAAGGTCTGCTTCTGGTCAAAGTTGTTCCTTATTACTCCCAAACAAGTGTCAATATTTTGCAAGTAATTACTACCACACATAGTTGGTCTTACCTTTTCTTGTGTCTTTAAAAATATTAAGTCTTGCAAACTGCGCAACTGCATGTCGGAATTTGCCTTGTGCTTGTATCTCCGGAAAACTAATATCCTCTTTAGATATTCTCATGTCAACACGTGATGCTAGCTCTAATAGTACGTCTGCTCCACTTCTCTTGAGAGGCAAAACGAATCTCAGCAAAGCTGCGAGAGAACTGAATGCTTGACGAATTCATTGCAAGTGTCAGACGCTATGAGTCTCGGAGCTTCTATGCATATTTATGTTTTGTACTTAGTAACTAGATTGACTATTCTATTTCATCTGAAAGAAATATATAATTCTGAAAAAATTCTGCACGAACAGCACTACAAAAGTAGTACCTATTTAGATCATTAAATATAAATTTTGAAATTATTATATATATACGGATATGGCTCTAACGATTACCATATAATTTAGAATACAAAGAGTTTCAGGGGCGATAAATCGATCTAGCTAGGATTCATTTCTAGCAAATTTCTTTTTTTTGTGTCTTCAGTAATCAACTGAAAAATATGAATGACCCTTCCTCACATCTATTGACGAATAATAGTACTTTTTTTTTAATTGGGATAAACTAATTACTTCAAAGATACAACAACACTAAATCTACTTCAGTAGATGGCGTTGTTAAGCAATATTTTTTTATTATTATGTCGGTAAGATCTAAAAATATTATTCAAATTTCATCATTCCATAAGTACGTAATTCGTTTATAAATATAATTTCTAAAAATCAAAATTTAATAAAATATACCGAGCTCGGTCATTCAGGTACTTATGATTATGATAAGACCAAAACAAAAGTGTAACGTTGAATATAACAGAATACTTAAAGTTTATTCCTTCATTTACCAATGCACTCCTTTCCATATAGGAACTCTTTGAAACCTCAGTATCTCTCAAGGCTTTAATGAAATAAATTTTCTCACTTTATACTCTAGGGATTTAAAAAGTCAAGGCGCACTATTTGTTAGTGTTATACTGCACTACATTTGTAGTTCAAAGAAATTGATTTGTATTCCTTGAAAGGATAAGTAACTTTTTATTTATTTAGACCGCCATTATATTAGCAATGTACATTAGTTGCAGTCTTCTTTCCATAAATTGTGTCGTTATTTTTTTTTTTTGCTACTCGTGTGGCTTTATATCGACGTTATGTTAAAGACCATACACCGTACAATATGTTAAAAACCCATGTATTTCCAATGTACAAAAACTCACTTGAAGTATGATACCTATTCACCTGATAAATTGAGGTCGGTACTTTCCTGAACCAAACGGTCGTATACATTTCATTTCCTTTTTACGTTTTGTACTTAAAAGAAGTAAATGTTTAGCTAAACTAAATTTGAAATTGAACAAATTTGAAAGTAGATTTTAAGGATTAGCACTAACTTTTACACATTCAGAGTCGTGTTAAAAATATAGCACTACATGCATAGTCATACACTTTGTTTATTATTCGTTTAACTACATTTAGAATGCTTTATACATTTAGTCTTGATTTGCATGCTAAAAGCATTAGTTATAATATACTCTGCTAATAACGTAGTTATGTTAGTTACTACTAAAGTAACTTAATCAGTAACGCTTACATCATATTTTTTGATTTGAAATGAATATGTGTAATATCTTAGGCGTCATCATCATCATCTACTTTACTTTAGCAATGAACTAATCCTTTCTTACTTTGACCTTGTGATTTTCTTATAACGTCATTGCGATCACTCATCGAGAGGGAACCAAAACAAATGTAGGGAAATACTGCGTGGATAAATAAATAATCGACTGTCCAGCCAAAATGTACACCTAATTTATTCATATCGGGACAAAATCAGCCTTGTTACAATTTTGAGAAATGTTAGGTTGATAATTTTATTCTGTCAAAAAAAAAGGATACCATAGCCTGCCTGTCCGTTAAAAATACTCTCACAAAGTTAGTACCCCTACACTCTACCCTTTTTAGAGGCATTGAATAAGACAGTACCCCTTTCCCAATTTTTTATAAACCAATTTATCTTTCATGCTCTTCTTAATTTAGAACTACGTTAATAAACAAAAACCGTAGAATATATACTACCGCGTGTCTAATTATACAAATGAAAAGTATCCATCACTAAACTGAAGGTGCTACGTCACAAACCTACGTCATTTGTCAAGAAGTAGCGCCACTGCGTGTTCCTTCACTTAGGCACTGTAACTCACTCATTACTTAATTTACAACTCTAAGGACGACCACTCACGAATGTAAAAAAAAATGGGTTATATAAAAGCATTACCTACTCATACCTATTACGAAGCTCTCAGGCATTACGGGGCTTACATGTAAAATAATTTACTAGGATAAAAATATCCTGAAAGTCACCTCAGGCTTATTTTTATATGGACTGTGAAGTTAGATCCCGGGTTTCGTTCGATTAGAGCCAGGATTTTGTTCAGAACTTCAGGAGTAATTTACGGGCTAATAGCAAACTTAGTTTTTTTAGATTTCAAACTAGGGCAGCAATAGTAAATAATGAAGGTGAGCCAAGTATAGACAGAAAATTCCACTCTGAATAACCTAGAAATTTATGGAGTTTTAGCACTAATATTGTACTTATTTGAGAAACTTATATAGATTATTAACAACCAATTGTTAGGTTATTCAATTCTTTGAATAGAAAAGTAACTCTTTGAGTCCCCCCTTCTGTGACCTACATTGACATACATAATATGGAGTGCATGACAATGTGAACATAGAATACACTGTTCAATATTTAAATAACGATCCATAGTAGTTTTAATTGTATGCAGTACCCATAGTACTATACTCCTGGATGTTGCTGAATAAGATCATATGTGTTCAGAGAATATGGTTAAAATAGAATGTCTTACATAATTGATTAAATGTTACCTTGGTTAAAATGCAAGTGCTTTGATATTGTTCCAGTCTATTGCTCTTTGTTTGCAGTTGTTTTTTTTTTCGTCAGTCAGAGGTCGTTCGTTCGATTCCCACCCAAGAAAAATCATTGTGTGATAAACATGATATAATTTATCAGGTAAAAATAGTCAGGTTATGATGATTGTTAATACTAAAAACCGTTTTAATTGAATATAATTGAATATAATAATGTTACACTTGGAATTGTTATAGTATTACTAAAAGTAAATAACTATAAATAACTATAAGACCTAACTACCTAGGGTAATTTTAAACTGGATTTTGGATATCTCTCAATCTAAAAACTAAACTAAGTTTTAGTTCAAATCACATAATATAATGTTTGTATGTTTCTTCTTACTTAGAACATCTTGTATAAACCACTTGCCTGTTTGAAATCGTACACAGAGGTTTAAACAAAATAAAGCTCCTAGCTATTTTAGAGCCTTGTTGAGAACCCACATCTAACGTCATGACTTAAAGGATGCCTATCATATTAAATAGAATAATGCTTGTACATGATATACCTGTTGCTCCAATATGGCGGACAAAGTTACGGCTTTGAGTTAAAAGCCAAAGCTTACGTAACTTGTTACATTATATAAACGGGGGAACAGGTGTCTCCAAACTGTTAGGGACCAACTAAGCCGAATTAATTTGAGATCCTTGTGTATCTCTAATCAGTTGATAGCGATTTATTAACTATCTTCGCGTTAGATGAAGATGGGTAACGTTTGAGGGATCGAGCTTTTAATAATGAATGTACTGAAATATACCTCAATAGGAAGGTTGATTTAATTACTAAACAATTAGCCACGTGGTTTTTAGTTGAGCTTGGAACTACAATACACAATATTCAACTACAACAATGTAGTGAAAATCGATACAAACCGACATAGATTAGATGGTTACACCAAAAATATTATTAAGAGGGGATTGAGGTATTTATTTTTTTTTTCTAAGACAACTCCCGCATTAGGATTAATTAAGTATCCTGTGTCACGGCGTACTTTACAAACATATTAATAACTAATTAATACATTAAATTGTATAATACTCAGTAAATATGTCTACTATTCACGAGGCAAGGTAAGGACGGTATATGATACTCAACGCATTATGTTGAACATCATTTGAAATCGAATATATCCTTTTTAACATAAAGTGTATGTAAAATAAATATCGATTTCAGTTGAATGTTCAACAGTTCAGGATATAAAGGCCATATAAAAGCATTTATTTCTGCAAAAGGGAACGTTAAATAATTCAAAGAATGTTTGTTACCATATCATGTTGTAAAATTTTCCTGTAAACTGTATAGAACTGTATCTGCTTTTCATTATTTGTGTATGCAAAATATCTGAATAGATATAACTCACTTTGGGAGAGGCCTACAATCAGCAGTGGACTGCAATCGGGTGAATGATTTCCAAAATAATGAAACATTTGAACCAGATTGTTAATAATAAAGCTGAAACACCCGTTTGATAGTGAGGTATTGCTATGAGTTACAGACCAAGAGTTACACAATGTGTGGTGTTTTGTCCACTTTGAGTAGAGAACTCACGTAACTATAACCTAGGAAGCACATAATTAACCCAGCAAAAGCCATTACTTAAATTATAGTAACCACACTCATGTGGTCTTTTTTCTTGTCTTTTGTCACTACTTCTGCTAGAGTAACGCGCAGTCACAGTATTTATAATGCTTAAGATATACGTGCAGATCGTGACAGATATCTTATATACAAAAGATCCTAAAACCAAGCTTTAAGCATTGCACGATGCACACGAT